>RJWM01000370.1:0-229197 GCA_004363535.1 Dasyprocta punctata | reverse complement strand
TATCCTTGATATGTACTGTTTCATCTAGAAAATTTGAAGAAAACATCTGGAATAATATTGGGAGTAACAGTGAAAATTTCATAAAATATCTTGGAAGCTTAACATACATTTTGTCATTGATAAAAAGGAAAATTTCATTGTTATCTTCCTAGCAAAACTATAAAGTAGATAGTATAGTTGTCATTCCTGTTTCACTGGTGAGAAAACAAAAGTTTGAAAAATCTAAGAATCTATGCTTTAAGCATATGGGATAAAGAGCTTTTCCTGCATCCCTAAATCTTTTCCTTCTTTACATATTAGGTGTATGTTATGGTTTGTTTCTTGATAATCCCATAAAGCCCTATGCATTCATAAGTGGGGCTTGGCAGAGGTGGCTGGATCTAGGGTGTGTGATGCTGGGATCAAGAATGTGATGTGGGGATTGATTCATAGCATGATGCTAAGATTAAAACTGTCCCATCCTGGGTGTAAATACTACCTGCCCTAAGTGTGGGTAGCCTGGATAGCATTGAATTACAAAAAGAGATTCTCTGCTAGTTGTGTGTAGCTTTCTGCATTGCTGTCTTCTGCCTGCCATGAACTATTTCTCCTCTGTGATGCGTCTCCACCATGCTACCTTGCCTTGGAGCCAGTCAATTATGAATTAAAATCCCTACAAACTGTGAGCCACAATAAAACTTTCCCCCTTTAACTTTGTGTGTCAGGTATTTTGGCTTACCAATCAGAAAATTTACTAAGAGTTTGGTACAAGGAGGAGTTGTTGCTGTGACTGTGCCTGATCATGTGACAAAGGAGTTTTTGGAACTGGCTTGTGGGAAGAATTTGTAAAGGTTTGGAGATGCCTACTGAAGAAGAAGCCCTTGAATGCCTTCAACTGTACTTTATGAGAGATTCTGGTCAGAGTTTGGCAGACCATAGTGCTAATAGAAATGCTGCTGGTAAAGACCAGATTCAGGAGGTCGCTTCTGGGAAGAAGGACTGCATTGGTTGCTGGACTCCAGATGATATATATGTTATATCTTGGCAGAAAGTTTGTCTGCATTTTGTTGATGTCCAGTGACTTTGCCTTAGACTGAGGCTGAGAGGTGAACTAATTGATCTTGCAGAAGAAATTGCAAGATAGTCTAATATTGAAGCAGTCATATGGCTACTGTTACAGGCCTTTAATCAGATCTGTGTCGAGAACCAACACCAACAGAATGACTTAGAACACTGTCAGCTTGGCCACATAGGAAGTTTCAGTGAAGTTGTGGACTGTAGAGATATAACAGAGATTTTGATTGTTAAGAGGGAACAGGATAATGAAAAAGATGACCTGAGGACATCACAAGAACCAGCAGGACTCCAGTCTTTGCTGCCACTAAGTTACACAAGTGAAAAAGACTGCTTTGAGAAGAAGGCTCTCAGAACACTATGTTCCAGAATGCTGGCCACCTACAGAATTTCTTCCTTGGGATTGGGCTTAGGGTACTCAGCAATTCAAACCCTTGACTCCTACAGTCAAGAGAGAAGGAAGCTTGGCTACTGCTCCTACAGGTAGCAGACCTTGGCATCATCTACATACACAGGTTTTAGGTGCGTACAGAATTCAGAAGTTAGGGGATTAGAAAGGCTTCCACTCAGAGTTCAGAAGAAGACCTGGAAGGTCAGGCAGTGTGCCCCTCAGAGGGCGGTGTGTGAAGCTGTGAGTGTGAAGCTGACGGTGTGGTGGAGACCTCAGAAGTTTGGAGAAGTCAGGAATGTGGATCATCTGAGGAAAACTGTAAGGAGGGAGCAGAGCCCACTTAAAAGAGAAGCCATGGGAGCTACAACCACCTGCAGTGCTGTAGGCGTGAAGCCACTCAAGCCCTTAGGAGTTCACATATTGCCAAAGATTGCTTCTGATGCTGAACATGGAACTACTACTTAATATTTGCCCTTCTGGATATTGGATGTATTTTGGTCCCATTTCTTTGTATTCTCCTATTTATCCCTTTTGTAATGATAGTGTTTATCTTGTCCCATTGTGCAGTGAAGTTTTGGCAGCTAAGAGTTTGCCTTAAATCTCAGAGAAGACTTTGAACTTGGACTTTTCAGCAATGCTGACACTGTTAGGATTTTGGCAACTCTTAGAGAAAGACTAAATGCCTTTTACATCAAGGGGTATCCATAAATCTTTGTGGGGGTCAGGGGAACAATATTATAGTTTGTGTCTAGATGTTACCCCAAAGTCTCATGTGGTCATAGGTGGGGATTTTCAGAGGTGGCTGGGTCTAGGTTGTGTGGTGTTGAGATCAAAAATGTGATGCCAGGATTGATTCATGGCATGATGCTAAGATTAAGGCTGTTCCACCCTTGATGTGAGCACGACCCACCATTAAGGCCGTTCCACCCTTGATGTGAGTAGCTTGGATAGTGCAAAAGGGACAGAAAGAGGTTTACTGCTTCTCACTTGGAGCTTGCTGCCTTGCTGCTTTCTGCCTGCCATGAACTGTTTCTCCTCTCCAATGCCTATCTGCTATGTCACACTGCCTCAGAGCCACCCAACTATGAACTGAAACCTTTTCAAACTTTGAGCTAAATAAACCATTCCTCCTTTAACTTTGGGTGTCAGGCATTTTTTTCTCAGCAATGAAAAAAGTAACTAAGACGTGCAATCAGAAAGTGTTCTCATGACTCAAGGAATAGTTGCTTTATATTATAGAACTTCTTAGAAATAAAATCAATTTTGCATTTTCATAGAGGAATGGAGACCCAATACCATCAGCAAGCCAAAATAAAACAACTCACTTAAAAAGAAATCAAGCTTTTTCACAGGCATAAGGAAGAAGAAATCTAAGAGGGAGGACCAGATAATTGTGTACAAACTAGAA
Organism: Dasyprocta punctata; assembly: GCA_004363535.1. NCBI lineage: Eukaryota > Metazoa > Chordata > Mammalia > Rodentia > Dasyproctidae > Dasyprocta > Dasyprocta punctata. Next base: position 226,345 of record RJWM01000370.1, on the reverse strand, counting down.
AACAGTAAAACGTAGGACATTTCCTGTGGGAAATATTTGAAATGAAATTATTTGGTGATGCATTCATACCCTTAAGTCATGACACAACCCAGTTGGTTCATTAACCAAAAGTGGGTTTGCAAAGCTTTTGAGTGCAGACCATTAAAATATGAATTAATGATTTACAAACTAATGAGAATATGTTTCAAAACTGAAAGTGTTAGTTTTATCCCTTACCAAGATCTTCAGAGTACAAGTCTCTCTAAATTAAACTCACTTGAGTGAGTTGGAGAAGCTACATGAGCTTGGTATCTACAGGAGTTGAGGGCCTGCCTATGAAGTTTTTCTCAGTATGTCTTTCCCTTTCACTTTCCAATTCTCTGAAATTGTCTTCACTCTTCAATAGTTGTTATGTGAGAGTTAAATTATGAACATGAAATGTTTTCTTCTATGTTTTTGATGATTAACTTTTGAATTTGAATAATTCCATAAGACTGCTAATTTAAAGATTCAAACATACCCCATATAACTTAATTCTATATCTCTAAAAGAGATAAAGCTATATGTGTAATGCATATATGATGCTCAAGTCAAACAATCACTGCAAACATGTTAAAGAAATCCTCTACTTTCTTTAAAATACAGTTATTACATCTCACAATTTATATAAACATTTCACAACTGAGCCACAAAGTCCAAAATAATTAGTTTTACAGATTTCAAGTTACTCACATACATAGACCCATCAAAACTCATGTATTTTATTTTGAGTGACATGATTAACCAACAAAATGTTTGGCTTCCTTTTTAATGTTATTTATAATTAGATTCCCCTATTCAACTAACTTACTATTGGCAACATTTATATTAATCTGGGGCATATTTATGATAGCTGTCTAAAAGTCTGCTTTATGATCCCATCATCTTTTGTTTATATTGACTAATGAATGTTTCTCCTGATTATGTGTCATGTTTTCCCACTGATTTGCTTATCTATGAATTATTTGTTGTAAAACACTACTAAATGTTATGTTTTTGAGTGCCTCTATCTGGTATCTCCTCTAGAAATATATTGAGCATTGATCTGGAAGACCATTTGTTTATTAATGGACCCTACACTCTGGAAACATTGAGGATGAATTCATTCTTTGCAACCATGTAATGATTTCCTGAAGACAAGACTCTTCAAGTGAGGTATTTGTCCTACAATTCAGTAGGATATTCAGACAATCCTAAAGGCATTCAAGCCTATGACTCTTGCAGTATATGATGACCACTACCTCAAGTAACAGATGACCATCCTACTCACCTTCCACTTCCTCCTCCCTGAAGTGCTCCATGTACTATATCCATACAACTAGAGTCTGTGACACCTCGCATTCTCATATGCACAAAAGATTTGGGATTGTTAACACTGATTTGCCTAGAGCACATTACTTGTATTCCTACAAAGGTTATATGAATAAAGAAATCTCAAACAGAAAAGAATTTTTGAAAATCTTTCATTCTAAGCTCTCAGCAACTTTTTCTTTCCTTTTATTCAGAAATGACTTCAAGTGCCAGTGAAAACATATCAGCAGCTACAGGGTTGCTTTCATTTTCACACAAATGACAATGCGAAGTAATTCTCAGTTGAGCTGGATTATTCAAATTAGACAATAACTCAAAATCCTTTCCAATGAGCTTGGGAATTTATTATATGATTTATTTTCCAGTCAATGTATCATATTTCTAATTAAATTTTTCTGAGATTAGTGCTAAATGAGTTCAGTCTTCCTGAGAATTCTTATGAGTTAGCCAGTTCAACAAAGTGCCCAGTGCAAAAACGAAGGTGATTAAAAAAACTTAAAATATCTTCTTGATAAACACTGAAATAGAATGTTTATATAAAGTCAAATAAGAATAGATTTTTTCAGGTATTTGCTAGCAAAGTTCAACCTTTCAGAAACTATTATTCTACTTTTATGCCCTTTAAGTAAACACATTTGAAGTGTTCTGTATGAATAAGATTGAGTTAAAAGCATATCCATTTCACTTTAAAAAAAAGAAAGAAATCACCACTCCTCATTGTTTGGGAAAGTTTTAGAAAAAATACTGATGGGGAAGACAAGCATATCTCCTTTAAATATGGGGAGTATATATAACCTCATTTTTATAAGTTTTTCTTTTCATTTTACTCAAAAAATAATTCTTAAATCTCAACTCACTTTTATAGAGGATTTTATAAAAATATTCCTGAAAGTATGGAGTTGGCTGGGTCACCTAATAGGAGGTCCAAGTTAAAGGCCAAAATTATTTTATAGCATGTGAAATGAAGTATTCATTACCCTCACTTCTGTAGACCAGGACTTTTTCTAGGGCTTTTACACACACCTACCTCTAATTAGGATCACCAAGTAGAAAAATTCTTCATACAAGCCAAATTAGATATTAAAATTCTATTATAAAATCACTTCTCAACAGTTCTTTTCATAGATGAAAACAGAAATATCTACCCGAATATTTGTTCTACAGTTTTCAAAGAATCTTTTTTTTTCACAGTCCTTAAGTTGCCTCAGAAATTTAACATTACAGAAAAAAATGGCAGGTGAAAAATGTGTTAGGAGAGTAAGATTTTTAAAAGTTCCTAAAGAGATAAGCTTCTCTTTCATTTTTACTTTAAGATACAAATTTTCCCAGAAAGTATCAAACTTTCAAGGTACATTTTCTTACATATAATAGTCACCAAGAGGTTTTTCTTCCCCATCACCCTCTGATCAACAGAAAACAATTTCAAATCAAGTTTTTATAACACCATAGAAAAGAATGTTTTAGCCTTTTACTTAACATATAAAGCACAGGTGATACCTCTGAATTTTACAAACAGGACTTTGTCTATGGAAAAAATTCCAATCAAATACAATTAAATATTTATTTTAAACAAATTTAAAAACACTCCATACCGAAAACTGTGGAATCTGTTCACATGCTTTTATTACCAGAAAGAAAATAAACTGAAGATAAATACAGCAAATGATGTAGCCATGAAAATCAGAACATTTTCCAGAGAAATGGCTCATTTTCAAAACATACATTCCATACTGGATTATGTACACATTATAATACTCTAAAGATAGTATTCTGTAAACAAATCAGACATTTGGAAAAACATCTGAAGTAATAAATATAATTATTACTTCAACTCAATCTTTACCGAAGGAACTAAATTCTTTAAGATTTCCTCACCAACTTATTAAGAAGTTAGAAAAAAAGTACAACACATATTAGTCACTTTCCTGTTGGTGAGACAAAATACCTGACACCTTCAATTTAAAGGAGGAAAGGTTTATTTTGACTTACGGCTTCAGTGGCTTCAGTCCATGGTTAATTAGCTCCATGGTGGAAGGGTGTTTTGGAAAAAGCTGCTCAAAACATGGAGGCCAGTAAGCAGACAGAAAGAGAGTGAAAGGAGGAACCTCAAACAAGAATTCATCTTTCTTGGTCATGGCCCCAGTGACCTACTTCCTTCAAGCAGGACTAACTCCTCTAACTACTTCATCAATGTACTGATCTACTGTTAAGTCTGATGCCCCATGATGCAGTTGCCTTTCAAAAGCCCCAACTCTGAAAATCTAAGGCTTTGGAGAAAACACTTTGGATCTAAACCAACAAACATATTTCAAAATCTTGTAGGAAATAAAAAGCCTGTGTGAAAGTCCAAGGATGATCTTCTCTGAAGAGCATTATTCTTTATCCTAAGTGGTCACAATTTTTGTCGTATTTTAGACCATGCACAAAGCTAACTTAATGGAACTTGACACATTATAAAAGTTCCATAAAAGTTGCTTAATACCACCTCTTCCCTTCAAATAGACTTTTAGAAAATCCTTAATTCACTTTATTTGCCAATAGACTAGAGAATTTTTGTTTAAAAGATTTTTTTTCTTTTCTGCAGAGAGGTTATTAATTTGAGCTTTATAATTTCTAAATGCTGAAAACATCCAGTCTGGATAGTGGTTCCATGACTATAACCAGTACTTGATATCTGTCACACACTGCTCTGTACAAGAATAATTTAACTGGGGGCATGCAAGATCTCCTATGCAACCTGAAGAAGTGATGCCAAGTTGAACTCAGCATTTGAACTCAATTCCCAAAAAAGTCTGAAAAACGTCCTTCTTACTACCTAAAAGAATGACTGAGAAACCAATTCAAAAGAATGACTGAGAAACTAGCTTGACTTTATAACACTATTCAGAGTCTTATCCATTGATCAGGCTGTGTGTAGCAAAGAACTCCTTTGATCATACGATTGAGATGGACTTTTTGTAGAAAATAATTTCAACACAAATCTAATACGCTACACCAAACTGTTACAGCTGCCAGACCCAAATCTCTGCAGCTTTTGCCTGTAGGCAAGTACTGAGCATTTTAAAAGGAAGCCTGTAGGCAAAGAACAAGGGTCTTAATGTAGAAGAATCTAAGAGTTCTTTAGAGGATGACAAATGAACACTTTGGTAGAACAAGTAGGAATTTGCCACAATGGAGTCAAGATGGAAAGAAGAGAAATTCAGCGTTGCCCAGAAATTACTTTCCTACCCTACATTTAACTTCTACAACCCTACATGAATCCTGTCATTCAATCAAGCTTGTTGATAGCTTGAAAAGATTGCATGTTTCTGCTGATGACACACACCACACGTACTTTAAACTCTGAACTTTCTGAGTGCCTTTTAATGTGTGGCTCTCATGTCATCTCATTTAGGAAGCATTGGCTTTTTTTTTTTTTTTTTTGGTTCAATATGGTCTCTTCCTTCTGCTCAGTTTTGACAATTTTAACACTTCAGAAGTCACTATTCAGTAACCCAAGCTTCAAAGTAAAAATGCAATGAGACTGGAGTGATGCATCTCTTGAGTACAACCCCAAATAAAATTCACAACCAAATAGAAGTGAACAGTTCTTTGCATGTAACTGGTTGTCTATTATTTTTGAGTGAAAAAATAAGATTAATCTAAGAAAGACTATGAGCTAAAAGTAATGTCAGAATGCTGACTGATTTTAACTGTCTCTTGCCTGCTATAACAAGGAAGCACTGCAGCTCTCTTTTTAGTCAACTAATTACTAATTAACTAAAATAGGTAATTTAGTCAATATTGCATGTCATGACATGCACTATATGTTGATGAATCTAGAATACATAAAAATAAAATCCTCCACTTTCAAGGACATTATATATATAAATTTGACTCTTAGTTATACAGATATAGCTTCCTAATATACTCTAAGTCTTTCGAAATGAGTCTAGTTTTAAAGCAATTACAGCCCTATTGCCATTACTAAGTAGGATTATTCTACATTATCAATCATATCTCTTGTGCTAGTCACATTATTCTCCTACTTTAGAATCCAAACCTGAGAGAGACCTTGAGAGTCCATTTAATCCACAGCCCAGTTTAGTCAATCAAGATCTGACAGATAAATCTATCCTAAAATTTAAGGCAGCTACAAAAGCAAATTTCAGTGCCCCATGGTAACTTATTCTATTTTAAGACTTTCACTATCTAGAAATACATCTTCCTTGTATCTAATCAATGTAGGACATAGAAGAAATAGGGAAAGAAAGAAACTATTCTTTAATGCCACCATTCAATATTCAAGTCAAACAGAGTAATAATGACTTTACATGTGTATTTCAAGCAACTCTTAGAAAAGCCAGTGCATAAGACATTGTGATGCAGATTTTACAAATAAAAAGTTAACTTTTGAAGTATCGAACAATCATGCTTAAAATTATACAGGCACTAATGTGCAACTTAAGGACTCTGAAGAAAATTATAGAATTCAAAGAAAGGGTGTAGCATAGCCCTTGAATCAGTCATTTCTGAAACTACAATCTATGCCTAAACAGTATGTCAAAAATAATGCCATTTTTAGATGTGTGATATCTCAATAAAACTTACTCTTTATATAGTATTCTTCAGGTAGGTATTGAAGGATACTTTTCTGTAATAAATTACCATGACCTACATGTCTAGAATAACAGATACTCATTCATTTACTACCCTAGAAGCCCTACTTCTTGACATCCATCAGATTTGACTAAAAAAGCTATAGGGAAACAAAGTAAGAAGTAGAAGAAAGATATTGGACTTCCAAAGTTCTACAGGAAGGAAATTGCATTAATTGCTGGTAGAGAAATAGATGCTAAAAGCATCACTGGTGGAGCTTAAAAGGAAATGAGGAACATGATTTTGGAAATTAGATTGAAAATGATGCCATTGAGATGCTGTGCTTCATAGTTATGTGGAAAGCAAAACTTTCATTTAAAATTATGAATATTTAGTTCATAAAATTTTTTGGCAATATGCTAAATGATACAGTTTGGTTTCCTTTTGCTGTTGCATTAAAATGTGAGAAGTAACTTGAGGAAGGAATTATTTGTTTAAAATACACCCAACACTTGATAATTTGAAAAAAATTCTCAACCTATCTAGTTTGTAAAAGAGGGTAATAATATTGTGGACATAATTTGCTACAAAGAAAATGTGATTCAAAGAAACAGTCAAGGGCATGGCTTAGGTGGGGAACTTACAGATTTTTGCAACCATGTCTATGGAAACCATAAATGGAGATGGGGCTACTCAGGGGAATTCTAAACCATAAATGGAGATGGAGTTAGCTGTGTAAGTCCTTCTTGTTTATTGGCATAACCCCCATAGATACACAAAAGACTCATGAGGTTTTGAAAATATTTTATCAGCAGAAAGAACTACTGTTTGATTGTTTAAAACTACTTTAGAACTACTTGTATCTCAAATACAAAATCAATGTCCAATAAATCAAGCTCCAATTCATTAATGAAGTAAAGAGAATTCCCAGGATGTTAGTAAAAAATCAAAAACATTGGTGGCAATCAGTTAATTTTGAAGAAGATAAAATTTCATGGAAATTATGTTCAGAAAGATAAAACTCAAGTGATACCATGTATTTAAAAGCTGAAGAAGAATTTGGGGATGATTAGTTAGTAATTATACAGAAAACAGTTACATTAAATAAGGTAAGCATTTGATTCTGCACAAGGTGAAATATTCAAGCAGAAAACATAAGATCAATATATGACATGCCTTAAATATGAACAGTTTTTACAGAGTCACAATAATATAAAAGTAAAAATTACTCTTAACGAAATTCTGCAGGAGTTTGGGCATGTTAGTACACTCATAATTCTAGCATTCAGGAGGCTGAAGAAGGCAGATTGCAAGTCTAGACCATCCTGACATACTTAGTGAAGTCACGGTTAGTCAGGTCTACATAGCAACATTTTATCTAAAAAGAAAAAAATTAAAATTTTAAAAAGCTACATATATGCATACCTTCCGTAAAAGTTGTTTAAAAACAAAATATAAACATTATCCTGGTTGCTCCATGGAAAATGTATTTATTGGGATTGAGAATGCATTACAGAGATGTCAACAATAACTGATGATAGTACATAGTATGAGGAGCTTTGAGTTGATCAGAATTGAAGGAGAAATGCTGACTAAATATGGGAACTAAAGAATAACAAGATGCCAACACTGTATCCCTGGTGTTGTGCATGAAGATCTACATAAAGAAGAGTCTAAGATAAAGTGAGGATTATATGGTAATGAGAGGATTTGAGGAAAGTGAATGTGGTTTTTGGGAATGCCAGATTTGAGAGGGGAGGGGCGGCTTCATATACATATTCATATGTGAGATTCAGATGAGAATTCTGCACTACCTGTATACCTTGCAATTTTTAGTAATTGCATAATATTTAAGACATACAAATGGTTAAGATTTTTATAGAGACACAAAATAAAATGAAAATCCGAGACTATTTGCCATGAAGTGTAACATGTGAAAGAAGAGAACAAGACAAATACAGATTAAGGAGGAGCCAGAAAAATCTAAAGGAAAATGAGAAGAACATAGCACCATGGAAACCAAGATAAGTGTGCACAAAAATAATTGAAATGCCAATGATGTCAAATATCTATTAAATGTCAAGTAAAGTTAATACTTAAAACTGTTTATATCAAGCAATATTGATAGAATTCACTGTTTAGCAGGAACTGTTTTGACAAAATGGTAGATGCCAAACAGCTGGAAATGAATGGAAAAGAGTGGAAATTTCACCACTGCAAAACTACAAAAAGTTCAAAGATGTTTGATTATAAACAATGAATGCATATAAGACAACTTCTGGAGGGGTTATGTATGTTTGGGGGAGGTTTTTTGGGGAGTTACCAGGAACTGAACCTGGGGCCTATACACTCTAGTCCTTTAAACATTTTTCAACAGAGAGAGTATCTGATGCAACAAAGTATCTGCAGGTAAGTTAATAGGAGGTTTTCATCTATGTTATGCTTATTTTGATATTATATTGATATTTCTATCAACCATAGAAGCTGACATAATATGATCTAGACCCACTGAACTAAAGAAACATAGTTTCTCGTATAGTTCATTTTCAATGGACTGAAGTAATGGATGAGGAGAATTTTCCCTATTGCTTTTGACCTTGTTCTGTCAGTATTTCTTAAAATAATGTATATCTAATCCTGTTCTCATTTAGTTACCAATAATGACTTCTCCATTCGTGACACATGTGCTTTAAAGATCTTTTAGGTATTTGTTATATTTATCTAGAAAACAGTGTTTTATCTGTCATTCGACATTTAAAATAACTGAGTCAACCCACAGTTTTAATTAGACTTGTCACATGAACACCTGCTTTCCTCAACTCAGACTGTTAAGAGCAACTTACTTATGTACGTAAATGATAAATTGAAAATAAAGTTGCAAATGAATCTAAAAAATAGATTTGGTTGCATACCTTATGCATAGTACAATTCCAGAAATTATGTATGTTGAGATTTGCAAAAGACTGATAATGGACCCATAAATATTAATGCAAAATAGAAAATATTACCAGGAATAATGCAGGATTTCAGAAGAAAACAGGACACTGGAGTCTCTAAGAAGGTTTTGGGGAAACTGAAATGCACAAGGATTACTGAGAGAGCACACTGCAGAAATGCACCTGAAACGGGGTAGTTTTATACGTGTGAATTGCCCTTCCTTGCACAGGCCCTGAGGAGGGGTGCTAAACCCCTAGACTAGATACAAGTTATGGCTAGCACTTAAGATTCAGTGTCTGCAGGACTTTTAAGAGCTGGAGGAGGATCTCATAAATAAAGTGGGGCTATCCCTAGAAAGCAGACTGAGAGTTAAACATACTGTTGATCTCACCCAACATGGACATTTCTGACCAGATTATCCTGTGCCCAAGAAGCACTGAAGATACCACTATAGATGATTAAGACAGGCGTACAGTCAAACTATAATACTTTTTTTTTTCATTTTTTGGTACTGGAGATCAAACTCATGACCTTGCGCTTGCTAGGCAGGCATTTATGTCACTGTGGTAAATCCCTGGACCCCAAACTCTAATTCTTCCCTTAGTTCGAGGTATTGAAATCAGGGCCTCCTATGTATTAGGCAAAGTACTGCAGCTCTGAACTGCATTCCCAATCCAAACACCTGAATTCTTGCCAGATGCTGTTTTAAACATCACTGTGTTAGTTACTTTTCTCTCATTGCTGAGACAAAATACCTGATGTCCAAAATTAGGGAAGGAAAGGTTTATTTCATACAGTTCTTGGGAGTTTTGGTCCATACTTATTTGGCTCCAAGGCAGCATGGCATGGCAGGGCAGCCATTACTGGCAGCTGCCAAACAACAAGGCATGCAAACCTGGAAAGAGAGAGAGCAGGAGAGAGAGAGAGCCTTTTGCTTGCCCTTACACAGTATGTTGGCTCCACCCCTGGGCAGACGCAGCACTTACATCGCCAATCCCAGCATTGGACAACAAACCAATCACAAACGCCAGATTTAGTCCCATCCAAATTACATGAGGACTTGGGGGGACACAGGATCTAGCCAATACATTCCACCCCTGGCCCCCCAAGGGCTCATGTATATCCTTTATACAAAAGACATTTATTTAGTCCATTTTCAAGAGTTGCCACAATCCTAACAGTTTCAGCATTGCTGAAAAATCCAAGTCCCAAATCTCCTCCGAGATCTATGGCAAACTCTTAACTGTAACCCCCTGTACAAATGAAAATGAAGTTAAACACTTCCAACATATGAAGGCACAAGATAAACATTACCATTCCAAGTTACAAATGGGGGAATACAAAGCACTGGAACCAAAGCAAGTCCAAAATCCAGCAGGGCAAACACTACGTTCTGGAGTTCTACGCTCAGCATCTGAAACAACGTGGTTGCAAGCTCCAAAAGGCTTGTGTGCCACCCCTACAGCACTTTCAGGGATTTGCCTTTGCACCCCTGACTTCACCCTTACATCTTTACATATTGCCCTCTGAAAGTGGGGCAGAAGTTGCACATTTTCCTTGTACTTAAAACCAGTGCCACATGGATGCCACTAAGGTCCACTGCCAGCTGGAGCAGTAGCCAGGCTTTCCTCTCTCTTGGCTGTAGGGGTCAAGCACCTAGATGGCTGAGCTCTCTGAACCTGATTGTGAGGAAAAGTTTCTCTATGCCACTGCCATTCTGGAATCTGGTGTGGCCACCACCATTTTGAAACCTCATACAGCCGCCACCATTTTAAAACCTCCTGTGGCCTCCGTCACCACTCTGGGACATGGCACACTGTGACTTTTTTCTCTGAGCAAACTCTTTCAGCTTTGAAGGCCTGAGGCTGCAAAGGATGGAGGCCCGCTGCTTCCCAGGATGCCTGCAGGCCATCTTTTTTATTCCTTTGTTCCTTCTCAGCAATTGAGGTCTCAGCTGTATCTTTACAGTCTGCAGCTTTTTGGCCAAACTCACAAGGTTTTAAATCACCATGCTGGGCTTTTTGCTCTTGATTCCCAATGTAAATCTGGCTAAGAGCCCCCAACAATAGCCACACCACCACTTCAACCACTAGGTTGCTTTGAAATTTCTTTTGTCAGACTAATCAATCCATTGCCCTTAATGTCAGTCTCAGGCAAAGTCTCCGGGCATGAGCAAAATGCAGACAAACTTTTTGCCAAGCTGTAACACACATCATGTGGAGTCCAACAACCAATGCAGTCCTTCTTCCCAGCAGAAACCTCCTGAGTCTGGTCTTTACTGGCAGGCTTTCTATCAGCCTTCTGGTCACCTGAGCTCTGACCAGAATCTCCCATATAGAACTACCTAAGCTGTTCCAGCCCTATGCATTTAGGCAACATCCCCAAATCTTTCCAAACTCTTCCCACAAGCCATTTCCAAAGGCTCTTGATCCACATGGTCAGGTTTACTTACAGCAAGGATTCCACTCCTTGTACCAAATTCTGTCTAAGTTACTTTTCTCTCGTTACTGAGACAAAACACCTGATGCCCAAAATTAGGGAAGGAAAGTTTTATTTCTTACAGTTCTCGGGAGTTTCAGTCCATGCTTATTTGCTTCCTAGGCAGCATGGCATGGCAGGGCAGCCATTCATGGCAGCTGCCAAACAGCAAGGCATGCAAACCCAGCAAGAGAGAGGGTGGGAGAGAGAGAGCCTTCCTCTTGCCCTTACACAGTATGTCATCTTCACCCCTGGGCAGGTGCAGCACTCACGTCGCCAATCTCAATCTCACAAACCAATCACAAATGCCAGGTTCAGTCCCATCCAAATTACATGAGGACTTGGGGGGACACAGGATCCAACCAATGCAATCAACATGGAGAAATATATGTGACATTTGAGGACACCTGTGCCATAAGTAACTTGGAAGAGCAAGCACTATGCTTACTAAAAATACTGTAGTTCATTAAAAAATGGAATTAACTTGAACTAACTAGTTCAGTTTTTACTACCTGTATTACCTTATACCATTCACAAAATGGGGATATTAATCTGAGTAGTTGCAAAAAGTAAAGATATTTTTTCTTTTTTCCCAAGACATATTGTGTACCTATCAGCATCTAATATCTTAGCATTGTTTTATTAATATTCACAGATGATTTGTGCTATAGACAGAAGCAGAAATAAATAACTTTCCATTTCCAATCCTCAGTTATAATTATTAAAAGAAAATACTCTTGTGACAATATTACCTTGATAAATAAAGTAGAAAACAGGGACCCTTTAATCTTTCTTTCTAGTTTCTTCTATGAAATCTAAAAAGAAACTGCAAATTTTCATTTAAAAATGTAAAGACTTGAAAGAAAAAATGAGCTGCAATATCATATTATTCAATAGTAACAGTACACATATAAACACCAGTTCTCCCCATATGATACCATAGATTAAATGCACTCCAGATGCCATATTTTGGAAGGAATTGACAGTATGATCAGCAAGTGACTGTATCAATGACTATATAACAAGATAATTCAGAAAGGAAACACTGATGTTAAGAATCTAGTTTTATAAAACATTGCAATATATTACACACTCATGATATGTAATATAATGTAGCATTGTCCTCAGATAAGCAAAACTATCAATGGGTTGAAAAGAATTGCTCAGGAAGAGACCCAATTGTCTGTAAGAATTGATTTTATAATAATACAGACATCACAACTCAAATGAGGAATATTTGGTAAATAGATTTTGAACAACTAGCTTGAAGTTTTATGAACACCAATTGATATTTTATTTTGTACATCAAATTCAATTTAAGATGTGTTACACATTTGATATTTGAAAGATTATTCAGTTAGAGTTGTGGAGAATGCAGAAAGTATATCAGACAGAAAAACACTAAATGTGAGGTTAATAAATAGTCTAAAGGAGAAATGACAAGTGAGAAATAAGAAGAAGGATGTGACGGACTCCAGAGAAACAGAGCCTTACAGTGAAAGAAGATCTGGAATAAGCAGGTTTCAGACATTAGAATGTAGTAGATAGTAGTTCTTTTAACTGAAATAGGTGAAGAAATGCTTATGAAAGAAAGCTTTTAAGGATTAGCATGTGAACGATGTGATACCAGGACTATGGTTAATAATGTGTCCACAATTCAGATATTCTCCTTGGGATAAAACTACAGATGTGATAGGTTCTACTTCCACAGGGTATGCAAAGTTAAAGGAGTGAACAAAATGGCTCAGAGAGAGAGAGAGAATATAAATGAGAAAAACATTAGCACAGACTCTCAGAGTAGTGACGAGATTACAAAGTATAGCATCATGTCCCAGAAAGCAGAGAAAAGATGCAATAAGGAACATGTCAAAAATATGAGATTCAGCTCAGACAGCTTGAAAGACATGAGAGTCACGTCTTCTCTAAGTCAGGCAATTAAGAGTTACTGGCTATCCCAAAAGAGTGTTTCAAAACAGGGCAGAGGAAAGAGTCTTGGTGTAGTTGGTTTAGTAATGAGTGGGAAAGAGGAGAAATCAAAGGAAGATGTGGTGAGGAAAGATTATTTGAAATCATTTATGTTAGGAAAAAGTGGGGGGGGGGAAGACTTTGGAATCCATATTTGCATCCTGAGGCACTAATGAGTACAACAATAGAGAAAACAATTTATACTTACTAATTTTAGTTTTCACAAATATTTTTATTTGAAAATCACTACTTCTTGACATACTTAGATCATGTATACAAGTCAAATATTATACACATCTCATATCCAGTCTTGAAGTAAAAACTACATTGTTAAGATTTTGTCATGTGACATTCTGTACTTTTATTTTATATTTATTTTTGCCACATGAGGGAAAGAAACCAGAGCCATGAACATAATACACAAACATTCTACCACTAAGCTACAGTCCCAGCACTCGGTGCAATTTTTATCATAGGTCCTCAGGTATTTAAGTGACAATAAACACAGCCCTTTCACTCATGAGTTTTACTCCATAATTCAACTGTCCTTTAGTTTTTGTTTTCATCTGCTGAATGCAAAAGTTCTTGGAGTGATATATGCATTCTGATGGCATCAGAGAATCACTGGACAGGATTCAAGGAGGCCCCCAAACTAGACAAGAAGAACGTTTGTTCACCCCACCTATGGGACAGGTTGCCAGTTCTCTGACTTTTGCACAAAAAAAATAATAATTTTCAAGACACATTAGTTAGAGACATAAAGAGATTTATTAGGCAAAAATTAAAGTACACACTCAGAGATTGGCCTTCAAGAGAGATATATTTATGGGCTTGAGTTGGATATAATCCTGGGGAATTTAGGAGCAAAACTCTGTAGAACTTGTGAACATACAGAAAGAGGAGGTTTAACTTACAGATAAAAGGTAGCAACTCTTTCTGCAGGGGAAAGGTGATGACTCATAAATGTCAGAGCTGTAGTCCATCCACAGGGAGAGATTACACCCATTTGATAGGTGAAAATAGTCTATTCGCAAGTGCAAAGGTCCATTCACAAGTAGAGGGGAATTCCCCAGGCTCATTGCATCATTAAGGACCTTAGGGATTTTTGACTGGTGTCTTAGCCATTTTTCTCACTACTGGAACACAACATCGACTTCCACAACCTAAAGGAGGAGTTTATTTTGGTTTCCACTCCCGGTGTAGAATTGACTGTCTCCAAAGAGAAAGTGTGTGGCAGTGAGTCCTAGCAGAGAAAAGCTGCTAAGGTCATGGTTGATAGGAAGCAGAGCAAGAGAAAAGGGCACGGAAGGGAGACAGAGGTACCTTCCAGACCAAGTCCCCAGTGACCTGCCTTTTCTGACAAGACAGACCCTGCCTTCTACAGCGAGGTAACTGAGCACCCCCATACTCCAATCACCTTCCACCAGCCCTGGCTGCAAGTGTCTGAGTCCTCTGGGGGACATTCTTGATCTAAACCATAATAGTCACCCTTTGGCTCCCAGAAGACTCATGTGCATCTCTTTATTGCAAAATTCACTTAGTCCATCTCTAAAAGTCACCAAGGTCTTTATATTTTCAGAACTGCTAAGCCAGTCCAAATCCAAACTCTCCTGAGACTCAACAAACTCTTAGCTGTGAGCATCTCTAAAATTAAAAGCAGAAAATTAAACGCTGCCCATATATAATGGCAGGATGTAAACATTCTCTTTCCAAAAGGGAGGAATGGGGGATGGAAACCAGTTGAACCAGAATAAGACCAAAATCCAGCTTCTAAACCATACCAGGCATCCCCACAATGGCCCCATTCCCTTTACCAAAGTCTGTATTTAATCACTTTCCTTGTTGCTGGGACAAATACCCAACACCTGCCACCTAATGGAAGTGAGGTTTATTTTGGTTCACATCTTCAAAAGTTTCAGTCCATGTTTCCCAGGCTTGAATGCAGAAAAGGCATGATGGAAAGGCCTGGAAGAAGGAAATCTGCTCATATGGTGGTGGCCAGGAAACGCAAGGCAGGGAGGGGTGGAGAGCAAGATGTACTTCCAGGTTAGGCCCCCTGAGCTGCCTCTCTGAACCAGACTCACCTCCACCAGCATGGCAGGTACGACACTCCGTACAATCCAATCGCCTTTGCAAGCCCTGCCTGTGAGCACACGAGGTCTCTTGGTGAACCTGTAGTTTTATTAAAAGTACAGTTGAAAATGTATGGTTTTCTGTGCCTCCTTTCTAGCTGTCTTATTTTTCCTATCCAACCTCAAGAGTATGTCACCTTTTTACACTTTACTGATTTTACTCTCAGGGGAGGAAAAAGAAATTCAGAGGCACTTTAAAATTTCCTTTTTTCTTCCTGAGAGATGAATTGTATTTGAAGTGACTCCATTCAAATATACAGTAGTACAAAAATATAAACCATGCACAAGTGATATACGCTTAAAAATAGGTCAGGAAAATTTGTTTGTTTCTTTAATATAATATACTAGCAGTGAGACAAATGCTCTCCCTCTAGACTTCCTGTCATTTAGGAAAGTAATGAGAATCCATGCCGATAATGTGGGACAATGGGATAGTCATAAAATATCACTTGATGAGATGTCATGGAAAATACCCCACTGTGATGCAAAGAATTACAATGCTGCAAACTTTTTTTTTGTTTTTTGGGGTTTTTTTTTTGTTTTTTTGTTTTGTTTTGTTTTGTTTTGTTTTTTGGTGGTACCAGGGATCAAACTCATGACCTAATGCTTGCCATTATGCCTCTGAGCTAAATCCCTGGCCCGAAATTCTTTACCTTAACAGAGGTGAACCTTTGAAGATTTGGAAGCATTTCAAGAACTTTCTGTCTTGGGAAAGGATTTAGTGAAGAAAAAAATCTTGGAAAATACAATGTCCTAGCAGAATAAAGATTTGGAAATCTAAATATATACTACAGATGGCATCTATTATTAGAAACTCACAAATACAGTTTAAAATAGTTTTCTACACTTCAGTGAATTTGCCCATGAAAATTATCTAGGCTATCTGAGCAGGAATAAATAAAATAATACAGTCAAAATTATCTTCTTTAACAGTAAAATGCAGAATTTATTTCAGCAAACAATCACACCAACTTCTTGGGTTAAGATCTAGATATCTCATATACTTAACAGATTTCTAAAAAGTCAACTGTCTAGAATGCAGAGAGACACATCCATATAGTAGAAATACTCATTTATTTTACCTAAGACAGATTCACTTATTCAGTAAATTTTGGAGAATCATAAAGAGGAGAGCTGACAGAAAAAAAAATGAAAAATATATGACTCACATATATGAAGAACGGTATTTTTCCTTACATTGACAACTGCAAAAACTACAAAAGACATGGTAATTTAAAAAACACAGATAAGACTTCAACATAAATTACTTAGAGATAGTGACCACACACACACACACACACACACCAAACAGCACCATACAGAATAAAGTTTCACATATTCAAGGTTGTAGTGTTAGACCTGGGACCAATTCATTTAAAAAGTAAATGTTAAACTTTGCCTGAAGTTTCTTAAACAATACTCATGAAGATGAATCTTTAAAGAAAACCATTTTGGCTAGTCAATATTCTGAAGTGAACAATTTTTAATGCCATCAATGAATAAAGGTCATTCTTGACACAGTTATGACTAACATATTCAATTCTTAAGAGCCAAAAAGTCTTCGGCTAAGATCAGGAACAAGACAAGGGTGCTCCATGATGTCATTTTTCATTCAATATGTCCTGGAAGGCCTAACTAGAGAAATTAGTCAAGAAAAAGAAATAAAAGGCATGCAAATCAAAGAGGAATAAGTAAAATTGTCTCTGTGTGCAGAAAAGATGATTTTATATATAGAAACTTTAAAGACACCACACAAAAACTGCTAGAACTAATTAAAAAAAACTGCTGGTTGCAAATTTAACATACAAAACTTACTAATATTTTTATTGAGTCACAGTGAATTATGCAAAAATGAAAAACAACTCCAATTACAATAGAATCAAAATAAGGATGCCCATATCGTTACTTGATTACACATCACAGAACCACACCCATCAGTAATAGAAATAGCTACTAAAGTATTGTTAAATAAGTTCAAAGTTTTCCTGTCTAAGATGCAAAGAGACACTTCCATATAGTAAAAATACTCATTTATTATACCCAAGGTAGACTCACTTATTCAGTAAATCTTGGAGAATCATAAAAAGGAGAGCTGACAGAAAAGAATGAAAAATATACACATATACAAAGTTTAAGTTTTCCTTTAACATTCACCTATATAGGATTATCAAATTACTATAAGCTTTTATTTTTGCCTGTATATGAGTGGTTACATCATGCTCCAGAGCATAATTTAATATGGTATACAGGAAAGACCACTAATTATAGACTGCTAAGTAGGCTACAATTACAAAAACCACTACTTATGGACAAAGTACTCTATAACAACAAAACTTTATACTCTTTGTTAGAGAATTTACAGCCTCTGATAAACTAGTCAAATTTACTCAGCTAAAGAGTCACCTTTGGACTTGATTACCTATTGTCAACTGAAATCAATTACAAGTTTTCTGCTAACTAATTGAATACGAAATATTCATACTTTCTCCTCATATGCAAAAATATATATCTATATATATTCTTTCAGTTCACCAAGTTTTATATCCATACTTGATAGACAATATAATGATTATATTTCTGTATTTGAAGAATTGCCTATTTTCAGAACATATAATTTAAATATCTCATGCTGAATACTTAGCTAATATTGTGGGCTTCAGTATAACCTCACAACTGAAAAGCAGTCTTGTTACTGAATAACAACTGGAGATTCCCTCATAGAATGCAAGCATGCACTGGAAGAAATCAGCTTGGGTGACAACATTTATGGCCCTTTTATGCCATGTCAATTTGATTGATGAAAAGGGCTAAATATAAACACACACAGCTGATAAACTTTTGTGATTAGCAACTTTAAAGGACTGCTGAGGAAAGTTAAGAATCATCTTTGTTTCCTCAGCATTTCAAAGACTGGACAACAAATATTGCTTGATGTTTTGATGCTACCTGATAAAGGTAATAAAGGTATAAAACCACTATAAAATATATAATATATAAAAGATATCATAAACCTATTTCTAGGAAATGTTTACAGAAGTCATGTTAAACTGGTTTTGCTGACTGAAGTCTCTGAAAAATACTTATGAAACAAAAAAAGAAAATCCATGAAAAAGTTTAGAATTTCCATTCACAAACTATAGCCAACACTCCTGAAATAAAATATTGAGAATGTTTAGGCTATAGATAAGTCAAAACAAAGTTAAGAGAGCAGAATAATGATATAAGATAATCTCAAGTGAACATGTTAAGTACTTCATGGCAAACTCTAATAAACTAAATGAATGTCCATAGTATCAGTCAAAACTCAGTGAACAAAACTTACTTACCATCAGAGGATACATACCCAGTCCTTGATTTAATATCAAATAATATATATCCAGTTTTGTGTTATCTATAGCCAATATAATCGTAGAAAGTTTATCAAAGGTTGGCTACAGACCAGAACTATGTTCTAATAAACCCTATTTGAAGATAGCCAAATACATTCTCATACAGTTACCTCCTCTTGTGAATCATGTACTGGTGACAGGATGCATTTTTCTGGGTATATAATCATCAAGCTCCCAATGCTACCACTATGACCTTATTTCCTATCACCTAGAATTCCTCATACTTTTCTAATAACAAGGCTAGAATTCTACTTAACATACATTATATTCACCTCATTGGAAAATACTGCAGCTCTAAGGCTTATTATATATGGCTCAATTGTTTCCATAGGGTTCAAACTTTCTTGGCATTCCAGAGAATGTGAATGATACAATCTGAAGTCTAAGACTAAAATCCTATGGAGCAAACTTCAATAAGAAAAAAGAACTGGAAGATAAATGTCCCTTTCCCCTTGATGAAGATTTCAAGGCTTCTTTCCTGCAATGAACTACTAATCCAAAATGCAGCATTTACATGTGATCTCTCCAGATACAACGCATATGACCCAGCCACCAGCTATCTTTTCTTTTGAATCTGAGAAGGGATCAGTAATGCATCATCTTTGATTTTATTTTTGTTCCCATTGTATTTCCTTTCTTTTCACTTTTGAATCCCTGCATGGAAGGTTTATTTCAGCTTCTGTTTTCCAGGAAATCTGGTCCACCACAATTGATGCCAGAAGGCACCCTCAGAAATAAGCAATAAAGCTGTTAGAGACTTCATGGTCCACCTGTCTGAAAACAAGAGGAACCTGATTGCTGGTGGTCAGTGAGTTAAGAAGAAATCGTGAAGTTCGTTGAAATCACTATAAAAGGATTCCCTGGAAATAATTAGGCTCAAATACAGGTAGAAAGTAAGGATTAAGAAGATCAAATGTTGCCTATCTGATCTGCATGATGCAGTGATAATTATAACGAATTTGGTGTTTAGTGGCTGCACTACACAACATGGGAAGTCTTCATAGAAATCCTCTTCAGAAAATGATGGGTCTAGGGTATCTACTGGCCAACACACATCATGCTGTGAAACCAGAGAATGTCAACGATAGCTTTAAAGAAAACTGTTCTCTTGCAACCTCAGGATACGTGATACTAAAACTAAATCTGTTTGTAAGGTATGTAGTACTACTGCTTCTTCTTTTGGATCTTGCCCAACTGGATTGTCTCCTGGCCTGACTAACTACTGTGGGAGAAGATATTGTTTGAATCACAAAGCTCTGGCCCTTATATCGGACACTTTCACCTCATTGTCTTACACTTCTCAGTTGTCCATAAAGTTAAGATCAGGGATTGGATTATCTGCTGTTGCTGCCTTTTGCGGCAGAACCCACAAAAACTCTAGGTCCTAAATTGAAGTTGCTTGCACCCAAAAGGGCTATAGCCTTTTATGTGATAATTTAATTTTTCATAACTTTGAGACATAATTCACAAGCTATGAAATTTACCTTTTTAATGCAGACAATTTAGTGGTTTTTAATATATTCACAGAATTACCTAATAATTATCACTGTCTAACTTTAGAACATTTTCACTACACATGGGTTGAATTTTGATGTATGACACACAGAAAAAGCGATGTAGTCAGGATAAATCGCTTGCCTTCCACCCTGTGACAGGCAGTTTTGAGATACAGTTGTTCCATATGGCCTCTGCAGTGATTTCCTGCTTGACCACACACCCAGCTGTGTTTTCTTGTAAAACAAGTGACAACTCAGTAATGCAACATTTTATATTTAATTCCCATACTTACTCTCTTTCTTCTCTGTAGTATGTTTTTAATTTTCTGGAACTCAAATGCCTAGTAAAGTGTTAGCTTTCAAGTTTGCCCCAGTGTCTATTTCCTGGGACATGGATAAGACACATACCTCTTGAGAACCCTCACATCCCACCTTCCACCACACCACCTCCATACGTACAGCTACAACATGCTATTTTCATCTCCCAATTATTTTGGACTATTCATTGCCCAGCACTGCTTTTCCTATGGTATTTCTTCAGTCTATGATATACAAAATACATTCTTAATCATACATCCATAAATCTCCTAGTTTTTCTTTAAGATCTAAAGGGAAATTCTATTGAGTGTTTTAATTACTTTTTCCTGTGAGTTCTTGCTGTCTTCTTACACTTGTAGTAAAGTATATACTGTACTGCTTTCTGCCTTGAATTATTGTCAAATGTCAGCACCTGTCTGTAGGATTTGTAAACGCTGAGCTTGCTTTGAGGGAAGATTCTCTGTTTATTTTCCTTTGACTTTGTATCCTTTAAATTTCACACAACAGTCTCGCACTCCATCCATCAATAAATGCTGGATTGAGTATTAAGTGATATAAATACTGAAAAAAATACTACTTTAGAATGACAATTGGTATTAATTTCAAATGAAGTTAGTAGAGCTATAATCATCTTACACTTGCCCTGTGGCTTTCAAAGCCACCAACCCTTTTAAATCTTCAAAGCATGTTTCTCAGATGATTCAAATTATTTTATTTCTCCTAACATGAGGGAAAATCGCATCAAAATCGGGAAAACAAAGAACCATCTGTACACTCAATTCTGCCCTAGATAGAATTGTTTAAAACTTCTGTTTTTCAGAAAACAGTTTTAAATGTATCTCCACAAAAAGTTAAAAATAAGGAAATTGAATAAACCACATAGAAATTCGTGCTGTGAGATTCAACAGTTTACTCAGAATACGGTATTCTCCTCAGAATATCCCAGAATCTTTTCCGTGCAAATATATTGCTATGAGGTATCAGGCACCATTGAATTCTAACCTGTCTCTCACAAAACATTTTGAAATATTTATTTATTGTCTCATATGTTTCCCACTTCATAGTATTAATTGCTTAATAACAGTGGGTTAGTGCATTATTAGATAAGTGTTATACTAATTGTGTTTAATCTGGAACAATGCATAGTGCTTAGCAGAACTTACTAATGTGCTTTATTTTCATTTTCAGGATGCCACAGAAAGCTCAACTCATTAGAGTACACTCATAATTACATGGCAGATCATTTAAATGGCATCAAGCTACTGATGGAGACACTATGTCCTTCTCTTTCTCAATGTTCACACCTCAAAAATTTGATTTCCTGCTGTTCATGCAGAAAGATCAAGTTGAGTTCTAAATGTAAAGGGGTTTTGCTCTTAGCAGGAAGAACCAAGTCACCTGCACAGCGCATGTGAGGGCTCCACTCAGGGCTCAACTGCAGATCGTGTACAGCAGTTAATTCAGATGCTATTCAAAGCCTGCTTGAGAATGCGGTGCCTCTCACTGCTGACTAAAAACTACCAGAGATATCCAAGAGGTGATCACAAACCTTTTCATCTAGGTCAAATCAGAAAATCACAGAAATGTACAATGGTTAGAGAGATGGTGTTCATCTATCTCAAGATGGGTGGAAAGGCGATGTCTTTTATTTAGTCTTTTGCAAATGTGAGTCTCCTTTAGTGAGCCTTGAGTCATAGATGAGCTATCTGAATCTCAGCCTTTCCCCCCACCCAGATTCAGCTCAGTAGAACTTCAGATGGCATTTAACTGTTACACAGAGTGTTAATGACAAGATCCTGTGATGTCGATGCAGAGACCAGAGGCCTTACTGATTAAAAAACTGCTAATTACATAATATGCATGATCATTATGCTTTGCTTTCGTCAAGCTGTATACAACCCCATCATTAATTTTTCCCTAACATCGGGACCACATCTAGCTCTAGAAATTTTATTCTGAGAATGATATCAATGTGAGCTCAATAAGAGGAGGAATCTTTATCTATTTTATTCAATAATAAATACCAAGTGAATAATAAAGTACCTGGGATATGTTTGGTATTCAATAAACATTTGCTGAAGGCAGGTTGGAAGAATACAAGAACGAAAAGAGGAATGCATACTGGAAGAAATAAAAAATATTGTATTGATCCATTAGTTTTTCTTCATATATCCATAGTGTCTTTTAACACATAGCAATATAACCAAGGGAGAAGTTAACATTAAATTGTTTAACATATATGTGCCATGTGGTTATTTTGACAACATGAGAATTTGTGTCACATTTAATATTTCATATGGTCACTTTTTGTCTTTCTGTCTGCTAGATATAAATGATTACCAAGAAATTAAATATCTGACCAGTATCAGTAAGAATAGGAAGGCATTATAGTTTGGACATGTATATTTCCTTTGTGGAAAAGTACATCAAGTGAGGTTGACACTCAGGTTAAGCAAAGAAAGCTACAGCAGTCCAGACTTCCACCATACACTGTACCACAGTGAAGAATGAATAAGTAAATGACTCGTTAGGCTTGAGAGTTTTATTGCACATGGTACATTAGTCTAACAGATTACTCTGAAATAGCACATTAAGATAAAAGAAACAAAACCAGTCATAAGCTACATGCCAATTCACTTCTCTTCAGCTCTGTTTAGCAGAACGTTTTTCAAAATGATGTTACACCTGCTGTGTGAACATGCTATTCTCTGGGTACACAAAATTAATTTCTGATTAACATCAGGTTCACAAGAATTTCAAGGTGTTTCTTTGGAGGAAAAAGTAAAAAATAAACATTTAACTCAATCCAGTCCAAGAAGGAGAGCAAAGAACTGACATGTTTTAAATAAAATTTTAAAATAAAATTGGTGTGAAAATCAGACAAAATAAATATAAAATATTAAAATAACTGTTTTGACAGGATAGCAATGAACAAATACTGAAATAGGTTAATCTGAACCACTGGTTTTAAGTTTGCTGTTTTCAGAGATTGGTAACCTATAGTCAAAGGTCAGAGCAACTACTTAAATTAAAAGTACAGTAATACAAGGTAATAGTAGCCATCCCACAGTAGTGGATGAGGGCATCCCTCCTCTGTTCAGAGTGTTTGACTTACAACTGACCCACCTATTTTCTGGCTTGTGACCCTGAACAGTCCTAGTTTCTATTAGCTGTGCCCTGGAGAGAGGAAGACACTCATCTCCTGGATTCATGTAGAAAACATATTCACCCTTAGGCAACAACACCTGGCAAACACTCATAGTTCACAATCACCAGAGAATGACTGACCAGTCAGAGATAGTCAAGCAGAAGTCATCAAGACCACCTACAGTCCTAGTCTATTAGATCTTTCTCCTATATTCTGCAAGCTCACCCCAATTCCTGAAGTTAAAGCAAACACTAGTTCATTGCAAAGTTTGCTCCATACCGATTTTATGTAGTGCTAGTAAACACCAGATAAAGTTCAAATAATGTAGAAAAAAAAAACAGTTTCAACTAACAAATTGCGATTCCTTACCACTGTGGTTACAATACATACACAATTTATAACTTTTCTTTTCCTAGTTTCATTCATGAGGAACTATACAGACATATTTTTCATTAAATCTACAATAGAATTCATGTATTTTGGCCCAAGAGACTACAGTCTATTCTGTAACTAATTAGATTAATTTGTGCCAAATACCTTTTGTTATTTGCATCCAAAAGTTATAAAATTTAAAAATATAAAAGATCACCAGAGAGCCTGAAGAACATAAAACTTTTGCAAGGTATTGCCACTAATTTCACTAGCATATTGTTTCAATATTTTATTTAATTTACCCAAGCACTAATTAAGCAACTACTTTATACACCTGTCTCTGTGTTTAAGGTTGGTAACAGTAATCAAAGTAAGATGCATAAAAGTAACCACATCATGAAATAATGACAAAGCTTACAAGGATATGATGTGACATTAGATTTCTTGTAGGCTTTGGATGGTCTTCCTCCTATCAGTGCTATGTCCCTTTGTTGACTATTAGTATTATTTATATCAATTTCCTCTTGAACTCTGATATTTCATTAAGGCAACTGATAATTTCTTAAGTTCTTGTCCTCACAATATGTGGTCATTCCAATCTATTATAAATTATTTTAAATTTATCATAAAATATTGCAGATGAGTTTTATGGTATCGTTAATATGTTGCTAACATGACGAACATTTCATTTGAGAAATAAAAACATAAGAGCCCCAAACACACACACAAAAAAATTTTATGATGCTCAGTCACTATTAATACAGACCATTTCTTCCTGTTACTAAATTATATTTGGATTAAAAATAAATGAAATTATCACTGGGTGATGTGCTCACAAAAGGGCATCTGTATGTAAGGATGGGTAAGAGTTTTGCCATTTATCACTGTTCTTTTTCAGTAAGTTCAAAATGAATATGTACTGAATATTTAGTATTAATTACACCTCTTTTAGTAAAAACAATTGTAGAGTTATAAGACAGGGCTACAGCGAACACCTGAACATAAAGAAAAAACTTTAGTGTTTTGTCATTGTTCATATCTATATTATTGAGAAATACTTTACTCTGGATATTACAGTAATGTTAAAATCCAAAGGAGCTTAAACAAATTTGGTTGATATATTTCTCACTGACGACACAGTTGATATCTCAGCTTCCACATAATAAGGTAATAAGTTGTTGAAATTTTAAAAATAGGAAGTTATAGAAATATATATTCTTATAATTAGCTAACGATTTTGCATAACCAGAAAATAGAAATGAGAAGGGCAAATGAATATGGTACAGGGCCCACTGAGGAAGGAAAATTGTTAAGACAATGACTGAGAAGAGTGAGTTCTCTTTAAACTGTTATCATTTTATACTTCTAAGACTTGGCTCTGAAGAAACAGTTGCGAAGGTAGAAGCTATGGAATGGGGTAGGGCTTGCTCAAGAAGGTCTTGTGATATAACCAGTGCCCAAGTTTTAAAAAAGTTATTGATGAGGCTATTTTCAAAGAAGGACAAGAGGCACACCTCTGACAACCACGGAAAACTTGCAAAATATTAAACATTAGCAGATTTATAATCTATGTGCATCCCCTTAAATATTCTGCGAACGTTCTTCGTGTTTTCCTTAAATAAGGTGGGGGAAGCTGATGACTTACAGAAGACTGCATTGCAATACAGCACGATGACTTGGGAAAATGAGAAAAATCAAATAACTTTTTTTCACTCTTCATGTCTTATTTTTCAAATGCTAATCCTGTGACATGAAATTGGTATTTTAAAAGAGATACTGCTCATTTAATTGATGTAGAATTTTTTGCTATGTGTATATATATGTTACCCAAACTTAATTACAGAAAATCCCATTATTCTTGTTAGTGTATATGAGCAACTTAGGAAATCATGACTCACAATTTAGATAATAACAACAGCAATGGTTAGGAAAATTTGATCCTGGCCAATTCAATGTACAGCAGTAGTAATTCTTGTAGGAGGCATTTTGCTATATGTATCAGATAAGTACTTTCTTTTTAACCTCAAAAAATAGTATTGTACATCGTTATCTTTATATAAGTACTGTGAAGTCTTAGAGTTTTTAAAGTATAATGAAAAATCAAAGTTCTCTGTTAATAAAATGCACTTTTATAATCAATATTTACTTTTACATTTCAATTAATTGTTTTAGTTTGCCAAATTGTAATAGTGCATTGAAGTTATGAGAACTGCCAACTTTTATGCCCAATTGGCTCCTCGACAAAAAGTTAATCATTTCACAAACCCAATTCATTTTCATACATACTCTAGCTCCTGAGTTTAATTAGATCTTTGTTTTGGAAAGGCATTCAATTCATTGAAAAAATTAAGTTTAAACACTTTTTTTCTCTAATGTATAACATCGAAATGAACTTGTTTGGGCCTGAGAAAAGAACAAAAAAGATTGTTGCACGCAATTATGAGATTTCAGTTTACACTGTAACACCTCATTGCAGTGCTTCTTTGAGATCAAACAGTAACAAAAATTACCTTTACTTAAAATAAATCTACCTAATTTAATACTATACTATAGTCTGATTTGATGAAGTATAAGTTATATTTGCTATGAGAAAGATTTTTACACTATAGTGATGACAGAAGTTATATCTCAATCCCTTTAAGTTTTTTTAATTTAATATAACACAAATAAATATTAAAGTAAATACAAAAAGTACTCTATATTAAAAATAAAACAAAATTTCATAAAAATAATTAGGGAATAATGATAATATACTGTGTACCATAATCTTAAAAATGATTTATATTGACTGGGTTTAAATGTATTCACACTTACAAAAAATTTAATTAATGTTATTGCTTTAGAATCAATTAGATGATTTTTAAACTGAATTAGGTCTACTAAGAACTATAGATAAGACAGTATCAATTGTTTATGACACTTATATTTTTAAAATGTGTCAAGTGTTCCATAACGAAATATAAAAAAGGTAAAAATTTTGAAATAAGAACTTTTAATCTTATGCATAGCACTGACTGCAATATAATACTGTGTTCAATGAAAGAGACTTTCTCTAATAAATTATACAGAAAACTCACCAATTATACTTCTACACCTTAACTAACACCAAAGAAAGTATACATTGCTCAAGAGAATAGTATTTTCAGAGCTCAAAATCAATTCTACAAATAACCTTAAAATTCTCAAACATTAGTATTTTGATTGAGTCTCATAAACATGCTATTTAAATTCATGTGGCAAATTAGAATTCTACTCAGAATTAGTTCCAAGAAAATACAGAACAAGTCAAGGATGTCTGCAGTCACCAGTCCTGTTCAAAATAGTACTAGAGATATTAGCAAGGATAATTAGGCAAGAAAAATAAATATAAAGAATATGTATAGGAAAGAAAGTAGTCAAAT
This sequence comes from Dasyprocta punctata, assembly GCA_004363535.1. Taxonomy (NCBI): domain Eukaryota; kingdom Metazoa; phylum Chordata; class Mammalia; order Rodentia; family Dasyproctidae; genus Dasyprocta; species Dasyprocta punctata. The sequence continues at coordinate 198,802 of RJWM01000370.1, read as the reverse complement.
TGTTATTTGCAGATGACATGATCCTCTACATAGAATATTCAAAAGTTCTGCCAAAAGACTCTTAGACTTAATAATCAAATTCAATAAGAAAGCAGGAAACAAAATCGACACACAAAGTCAATAGCATTCCTGTACACTAGTGAAGAACTTGCTGAGAAAGAAAAGACAAAAAATGTCATTCACAATACCACCAAGAAAAATTGTATAGTTAGGAGTCAACCTAACTAAGGAAGTGAAAAACCTCTGTACCAAAACTACATTGCTCTGAAAAAGAATACCAAAGAAGACATCAGAAAATGGAGAAATACCCGTGTTTCTGGATAGGCAGAACAACCATAGTCAAAATGGTCATACTTCTACAATTAGCAAGAAGATTTAATGCAATTGCAATCAAAATACCAAGAGCATTCTTCATAAAACTAGAGAAAAACAGTTCTAAAATTCATATGGAACCAGAAGAGATCTGAAATAGCAAAAGGAATCCTAGGTAACAAGGGCAAAGCTGGAGGCATCACAATCCTGTACTTGAAGTCATATTACAAAGCTACAGTGATAAAAACAGTATGGTACTCGCACAAAACACATATGAGCAGCAATAGAACAGAATAGAGAATGAAGAAACAATTCCACACATATTGTACTATTTGATCTTTCACAAAGGCATGCACTGGAGAAAATATATCCTCTTTAATAATGATATTGGAAAAACTGGGTATCCACATGCAGAAGATTAAATCTAGATCCATATCCCTTACCATGCACTAAACCAAAATAAATGTGGACCAAAGAACTAAATGTTAAACAATTAATCTGCTGTAAGATAAAATAAGCAAAACTCTTGAAGTTAGGAGATTGTATTTTAGGTGTTTTTATATCTTCCATAGACAAGAATCAGGGAAGTCTATGAACTTCAGGAAACTGTATGACAGATTATGTTTATATCTGCAAGTGTCTTAAAGACAGAATAATAACTTTCTTCAGATTATCAAAACAATTTTTGATCCAAATGAGATTCTATGGGCATTGCAAGAAGAGAAAATTAATTAATTTGAAAAGAAACAATAAATATCTGCCAAAATTCATTTTGAGAATTGAAAAACAAGTTTAAATAAATGATTAAGGTGATAACAATGTTCCTGTAACATTTACCTAACATTATCTTCATGAGAGTATTTTCACATAACATTTCTCCTTCATCAAATTCAAACGATTCTTAGTTCTCAGTATGTGCCATAACTCATGCTGTATTTCTGCCATCATTTCCTGACACTCCTCCACTGCCTGTAAAACTTCCTCTATGTGGATCGATTTGATCACTATTCTGTGTTTTTCTCATCTTGGCTATTAGTCCTAGACATTAATTTTTTCTGAAGTTCATTCTCTTTAAAGCAGTTTCTAGCAATTTCACCATTTACACTTTAAAACATTTGGTATAAAATCATCACTATCTGTAATGTCTAAGTATTTAGATTAGAAAGAATCAAAACAACATGAGGCTGTGTTCTACTTTTCAATTTTCAGGCCAAAACATATACATCTAAAGATTTTCCCTGTCCACCAACCTTCACTGCTCCACTGGTCTGAAGTCATTAAAAGTCACTTATTAATAATCAGATAGGATGAGACTGCAGAGACAAGCAAGGAAATTTCTGGTAAGAAAAAAAAAAGAATAGGAGTGGAAATTTTTTCGTACATCTTACTTTATGGTTTAGTAACTGTACCCCTCGGCATTTGAGGTCAAAGCTTATATCCACACAAAAACCTGTAAGTGAATGTTTATAGCAATTTTATTTATAATTGCCAAAATACGGATTGCCCAAACAAAAATGTTCTTCAGTAGTTAAATGGATAAACTGTGGCACATACACAAAGTAGGCTATCATACAACGCTAAGAAGAAATGAGCTAGCAAGCCTTGAGAGCACTTGGACAGACTGTAGATGCATATTTTTAAATGAAAGTAGTCAAGCTGAAAAACCTATATACTGGTTCATGTCAAATATATGATATTTCAGAAGAGACAAAGCTATGGAGACAGTAAAATGTTCAGTGTTTGCCAGGGCCTTAGGGGAAGGAATGGATGAATACCGTACATGCATTACAGAGGACTTTTAGGTCAGCAAAACTGTTCTGAGTGATACTGAAAGGGTGAATGTATGTCACCAAATGGTTGTCAGAATCTATAGAGTGTGTAACACCATGTGAGTCCTAATTTGAATTTATGACTTTGAGTACAACGGCATGCTGGTGTGACATCACTGATTTTATCAATGACCCACTATGACAAGGAGCATCGACAGTGGGCGGGGGTGCATGTGTAGAGAGCAGGGGTACAGAGAAACTCTCTTCTGTCTCCCTGGGTTTGCTGAGAACCTAAAACTGCTCTAAAAACCAAATTCAACTTTTAAGACACATTTCACAAGTTTATAAAGTTTCTTTGAATTAAGGCTATCTTTAATAACTTTATCCTGGCACACCCAGTGTTAAGCATAATGGCTAGCATTTACTCTTATGAGTAATAATGAATAAAGAGATATCAAAGTGGAGAAAGAAGAAAGGTGTTATTCAAGATTATCACGGATAGTTAATTAAAAGATTTCTTTCCAAATAACAAACAATAGATTTCTTTATGGCAAGTACTTATCTTAGCTTTTACTATGCCAAAATACCTTGTTACTCTCAAATGAATTTTATAGTCAAGCAATATTCTTTCTCAAAGCCAATTTTATAACAAACTCATTTTTCTGTAGGCATCTCTTGAACTCAGAAACTATATGGAAATACTTTTGAAAACACTCCTTTTCACTATGCTATTTCCTTTATGTATTGGAAATACTTGATAAATAAAATTCAAACTGCCAGCAAGCCTGATCACATGAAAACACATTTAGTGGATCTCATACCATTAAGAATTTTAGCCTCTTCGTATGAATGGAAGAGATAGGAAATATTTATGATACAGTTTAGCAAATGTTACAATAATATATACACAGAGTAAATATTTATAAAATACACATAAAGCTTCATTGTTCTATTTCAGAGTAATTTAAATATAAACCACTGGCCAGCTCTGTCTGACATGATCTGTTTTGATAAATAAAATTTTATTGGAATATAACTATGCTCATCTGCTTATGTATTGTGTATAGCTGCTTTTGCAGATTTGAGTAGTTGTGACAGATCCTCTGTCTCACAAAATATTTTATTATCTGACCCTTTATATGAAAAGTTTGCCAAACAGGTAAATGTAAATACTCACTGTTAGTCACTGGCGCTCTAATTAGAAGAAATAAATGGAACTTCATGAAAAATTTATTAATTAATAGAGAATCTTATTATTTCATCATAGAATAAGTGTGATTCATAAAACATGACCAAATACTTACGCTTTCCAACAGGAAAGAGCATCTGTTTAGAACTCAGGAAACTCAACTGTTTCCTTTATTTAAAATAGGCTATTGGGTTATAGCAACTTTTTATTTTCTGGCAGCTTTAAAATGTTCATTTAATATGTACCATAACTAACTCTGCTATTTATGGACTATATCCATTTTGATATTGAATTTTATTTTATTGGGGATAAGTTATCAACAATTATGCTCTGCGTGGAGTAGAATTCAAAAAACAAAAGAGAGAATAATATATTACAATCGAGAAAATAAATCCTACAATTTGCCTAATTTTGTCCCACTTCAAAGAAATATGTAGATTAATTTTTTAAAAAAATTTATTCTTTGATAGAAGCCCAAAAAGATATTTTTGGAAACTTTTGTGTGAGTGATTAAATGAACTTCATAACTATGTTATAAAAATGCATGTCCTTCAATTCTTTTTATTTCCAATAGCAATGAAGATTATTTTTTCTACCTGAAACCACCAGATTAATTATTGTCAGTGATCATTTAACTGTTGATTTGTTTAAAATAAATTATTTTGGGTCATATCACTAAATCTGTGGTTTTTACTTCTTTGCTTATTCTGCTATAATTTTTCATTTATTTTCTGTAGATCCAAAGGCTCATTGCAAATGCATGAATAACGCAGTTGCTTCTATGGAAGCATTCACTTTCTTTTAATTAAATTTATTTGCCTGAAGCAGAGAGTGTGTTTTAAAATATCAGTAGTAACAGAATTCCACTTTAGAATATCTGGTGCCTTCACTTTTTGCTTCATTAAACCCTTCATGAAAAAAGCCAGAGGTTCTCTTTGAATAATAAATTCAAACTAATTTCAAGTCATCATCTAAATAGAGAATCTTTTAACCTGCCCATCATGTCTTTCTAAAGGATATATTTCAACAAGCATTTTGTTTTAAAAAGTTAAAACTGAAAGTTTAAATACAACATCTATTTGCTATTTTCATCTTAATTCCAATTACTATGAAATCAGAAAATATCTATGAATTCTAACAATGATAGAATATTAATATGAATAGACAATCATTGATTCCTAGTTCATCATAGTAGCTTCTTTATGAATTCCTACTCAAGACCTAAACTATACTCTAAAAAAAAAAAAAAAACCTGTAAAGGTTGAATAGCTAGAAGATGAGGAACCCATTTTGTCTTACGTACCTACTTACCTGTGCTACTTTGAGATGATTACATTGTCTCTCTGAGTCATTCATGTCACATGTTAATTAGTTTAACTTGACAATATCATCTACATTACAATCCATGAATCTTTCAGTATTAATGAACTTCTTCATATTTTATTACTTGATGTTTTATCACAAATTGATTCTCATGACTATGTAGGCAAAATTTTGTAATCATATATCTTTCATATCCATTTCCTACTGAGTAATTCAAGTTTTACTTCATATTTCATGGCTATAGTCTTCATAAGTGCATGCCATAAGACTTTTCTCATGAAAAATTTGAAATGCCTGAGCACAAAATTGATTTTGGTACTCTCAAGGTTTACCTTAAATAAAAATCAAAAACATCTTATCCCATCTTCAACTTCAAGGTTCAACTCAGAAAAAGCATTGTGAAGTATATTTTCTAATGATTTTATTCTAGTTAAATACATTATAAATGTCAAACATTTTTCTCATATTTGAATAAACCACTTTTATAATTAAAATGCAAATGCATGAATCAAAAAAATTCAGTAAGTCTCAAACAACATTGAAATACAGGAATCCATACTTGGACACACTACCATAACAACTATCAAACACCAAAAATACAGACATAAGAAAATCTGAATAGCAGCCAGAGTGGGGGGAAACCATCACATCTAAGAGAACAAGCACAAGAATAAATGAAAACTTTTCACCAGAAACACAAACTGGAAAACAACAGAGTAAGTCTTTAAGGAAAACTATCATTTTAATAAAATGTATTCAAGAAAAAAATTCTTGAAAAATGAAAATAAAATTTCAGATAAACCAAGGTTTAGGGAATTTAAATCAGCATGTATTCTTCCAATGAAAGTAGATGGGAACACATCACTTCACCGAAGCCCTCCAAAGTTGCCCCATTTACTCAGAGTAAAAGTTCAGAGTGGCACAGGAAAACTAGGGCTCTGTGTCTCCCTCATTCCTATCACTGTGCTTTAAACTACTCTCCCAGTTGTTTCTTTCATTGCTGGTCTTTTTTTTTTTAATCATAAGCATGTGAAGCTGCCTTGTTACATTTATTTTTTCTCTTTCGGGAAAGATCTTTCCCACAAATTCACCTACTGTCCCCCTATCTCTGTTAGGTCTCCTCAGTGAGATTTTGTTTTGGAACAGTATAAGCTTAAACAACATACCACCACTACTCTACAGAGTCTGCCTTTCCCCTTCTTCTGTTTATTGTTCATCATAGTATTTATCATGTTCTAATTTATGATCATATGCATCTTTATTTTGATCTTTATTCCCTAATATGTTCTGGGAAGTCAGGGAATTTTTTAAATTTGATTTATTATTGTATTTCTCAAAAGTACTACACACACAGTTATCTCTTTTTCTGTATCATGTATCGTCTACCTCAGTAATGTTTTCATGCAAGTATTTGATACTATGCATTTTTTTCAGTATCTTCTAAATTTTGATATGGTACATTGTATTACCTGCTTCTCGATGTTCCTGTAAAGATATTTCTGGAAGACAACAGCATTCGTGGTATAAGACAAAAAGAACCACCATTAGCAATAGAGGCAGAAATCATCCAGTCTACAGAAGACCCAGATAGTATCAAAAGGTAAAGAAAGGGGACGTCTGCTCTCTTCACTGGAGCTGAGACATCTAGACATCCTGCCCTTAGACATCAAAACACCCGTTTCCTCAGATCTGGGTATCTAAGGCTTTTGCCATCAGCAGCTGCCCCTCACAAGATTCTCAGACATTAGGCTTTGAACTGAGAGTCACATCATCAGTTTCCCTGGTTCTGAAGACCTTGGGATTCAGTCTGAATTGCAGCCCTGACTTCCCTGATTCACCAGCTAGAAGATGGCACATAGTGGGACTTTTAGGTTTCCACATTCACGTGAGCCCATTCAAACAACAAATCATATCAATTCCGTTTCTCTGGAGAACCCTAATATAAGTAGCATCAACGAGAAAAAGATTTTCAATTTTTAAGGTAAGAAAAATATACATGTTTGCACACTGAAAAGGACAATTCAGTACAAAGCAAAATGCTGGCAATGTGGGGGGCGGGTCATCAAGGAGGTGAGGAATGAGACCTAGAGCCGCTGTGCATGGTGAAAGTGACCTTAGAGAATCACGGAAATGTCCTCACCGTAACAGGAGAGGAGGGAGCACATAGGAAATCCTGTGCTGATGGTTCTTTTTCAACAGTCTTATTTTTTTTTTTCAGGCTAATAAGGATGAAAGGTCATCCTTTCTGAATGAAAATGGAGCAAAAGTGTTAGAGGTCTGAAGAGCAATGAGAAAATATGAAACGTCACCTAAAAGAGCAGAGAGAACAAAGGCGTATTATAGGATGGTGGCTCCCCACATTAGAACAAAGGTCGTGAATTCAAAGTAACTGCACGCAGAATGGTCCTTTTGGATTTTCTACGCACACAGTGGCAGAGTGGAAGGAAAGGTGAATTAGAGGATTCTCTGAATAATCTCCAAAGCCTCCACCAGAGGAAACAACAACCTCCAATAACAGATAAACCTGAAAGACCCTAATGCTGTATCGTGTAAGACTATTCATTCTCCACTAATCCCTTCAATCCCTTATCACACAGGACAGGTCAGAAACAGTAGCTAGTAAATTGAGTTGAAGTAACTGTGGTGGAAACCAGACTTTTCTCCTGCTAACACTATCTTCATGCTTCCAAATCAAAATTGGTCTCATTCAGGAAAAGGAACAGGTTTACTTTTGGAATCCTTTGGAATAATTCTATTAATTAAGCAGTACTGGTCATTAAATTATTAAATAGAAGCTTTTATAATGACTGAAAAGTCCTAATATAAACTGTGGAACCCTGCTGGAGTTGGTATGATGGGACACTCAATGAAAACATCAGGGTATGAATCCCAGTTACTTTAAAAAAATTGTATGGCATATTTCAAATATCCTATTATTATGAAGAGATTGTTGTACAGTAGGAAGAATTCTAAGGATTGCCTACCTCTAAAATTCTCTCCCTCTGGTTATTCAATCAAACATTAATCTAGATACTGCTGTGAAAGGGTTTTGGAAACTTAAATGAAGTCCCAAGTCAGTGTTCTTTAAGATAACAGAGATTAGCTAGCAGTACATTTAAAGCACTACTTCTAGTAGCAAAAGAAAAAGTAAGAGAGATTCAAAATGTGATAAAGACTCATGTGTCATTGCTGATTTTCAGAGTGATGGCTAGGGAAAAGAATGCAGGTGTCTTCTAGAAGAAAGAAATTCTCTGACAAGAGCTAGTAAGAGAGTAAGTTCATCGTATCTAAATCCACAGGAAAATAGGTGTTGCTTTAAAGATATTATACCCGTGTCAGGCTGGGTAAGTGTGATAAGATGGTATGTAGTACAATAGAAAGCTGGTACACAGATATTGACGTCTGTCTTCTCATTGAAAAGAATTGACTAGGACAAAAGAGAATTTCTTTTTCTTTTATGATAGTAAATACAGTAGCCTAATTTAGTATTAATCTACACCACCACAGCTCAACTTTACCTTAAGTCTCTTTATCTTGGCTTCTACTTGATAAATAATATTGACAATACCTATCCTGCAGTAGGATGATGATGATTGATGAAGACAAATATTCAAAATCCTTAACAGAGAAGACAAGCAATAATATTAATAATTACTACTGATAAAAATATCATCACCCCCTAGAATAATACATTATCTTTCTGCCCTTAAAACCACTCCACATCCACTGTTTGAATTGAAGCATATTTGTTTCAGACTTTCACACCATATGTAAGAGAGTTGAAAGATGACTTTTCCCGGGGGGTCTTTTAGTATCATCACTGTGTCAATCACTCTGTTTCCAGTTCAGCTGTTCAAGTTCTTCTGTGCTCTTTGTTAATCCTCAGTAGGGTATTAGTGCACTGACATTCATAACCAATGTACTTTAAATTTTAAATACATCAGTGTAGAGTTCTTGCAACAACCAAAGGGTTGATGCCTGCTCAGGCTGCCTCGGGAGGTAAAAGATCGCTAACTCCAACACTGAGAGCTGGGATGTCTGGAAGACAGCATGCTCGAGCAGAGATGGACCTTACAGAGGAAAGCAAGGAAGCTCCTGAGGGGACAATTAATTAACAAATTAGTTACTCAGCCAAACTGTCACCATGCCTCACTTGCCTGACTTGCTACCTAAAACAAACATCTGAGCTCAGCAAAACTTTATTGCCTTTGCTGTTCCTCAATAAATCCAGGGGTCTGAGTCATCTGGGGCTCCACTCCATTCCATTTGTCCCCCTGACAAAGACAAATCTCTGTCTTCCATGTCTTCATTCATCTAACTGGGTTTGCTGGCCTGAACTTGGGGCATCAATGGCCAACAGAGGGCTTCTACATCTCTCTACCTAACCTTGGTCTCATTACAGCTAAAATTTCACCAGGAAGTGTGCCTTGGAATACTTTCTTAAAATAATGTTTTTTGCAAAGTAACTGACTTGGCCAATGGAATGAGATGGACAATCAGTTGCAATGTACCTATGTTCTCCACATCTCAGATTTACTTGAGTATGATTGGCAAAAATTGTATCTATTTAAGATGGATACTGTGATGCTTCGATATGCCTATACATCATGAAATCATCACCATAATCAAGTTAATCAACCATAATTTCCCATGTGTGTATGGTGAGAACAGTTCATATCTATACTTAACAAATTTCAATACATTACTATTAACTATAATCATCATATTATTTATTATGTCTCTGTGACTAATTTATCTTAGAATTGAAAGTTTGTGCACTTTGACCTGTATCTTCCTTTTTCTTTATCCTGCGAACACTGGTAACCATTATTCTCATCTTTGTTATTTTCAGGTTGACCTATTTAGATCACTCATATAAATTATGTCATACAGTATTTATCATTCTTTGTCTGGAACAATTCAGTTAGCAAAATGTTCCCCCAAACTCATTCTTTTTTAAGGGTGAAAATTATGCCATTGTCTTTTCCATACCCATTCATCCGCTGATGGACACTAATGCTGTTTCTGTACCTCAGTTATGTGAATAATACTATTTCCATAGCTTAACTATGGAGCATAAGAATGCAAATATTCCTTTAAGACAGTGATTTTATATACTTTGGATACACACTCGTAAGTAGGATTGCTAAATCACAGTATTTTAGTCACTTTTCATTGCTGGGGTGAAATTCCTGATGTACACAATTTAAAGGAGAGTTTATTTTAGTTCATAGTTTCAGAGGATTCAGTCCATTGTTAACTGACCACAAAGCAGAAGCATAGCAGAAGGTGGAGGTGGCAGAGGAAAGCTGTTCACTTCGTGGTATCCAGGCAACAGAGTACAGTATGGCCAGAGAGGGGGAGTCCAAGCCTATGCCTCATGGTCTACCTAGACACACCCCAAAATGTGCTTTACTAATCACCCAAGTGTCTCTCAAGCCAATCCAGCTGACAATCAAGATTAACTACACGCAAACATATTTCTCTAAACCACAGTTAATCACCAAATACAGACAATAACAAAGCTCTGCCCAACATGATGAAACTATCTTTTGTAAAACCAGATGCATTAATTTATTCCTAAAAATTTCAACAGTCACAGTGTTGCTCAACTGTCCAAGTCTAAATTCTCCTCTGAGCCTCAAGGCATAGACTTGGTTTGATCACATGTGAAAATAAAAAGCAAGTTATATATTCCCAAGATACAACTGTACATGGCAAACATCCTTATCCCCAAATGATGGAAGGAACAGGGGACTAGGAAGGAATTCGACCAAAAAAGACTGAAATGTTTCAGAATCTTCAGTGTACTTTTATCTTTTTATAACTAAGCCACATTTATTATTGACCAATACTAGTCAGAATTTCTTTAATGAGATGGTATGTGTATATTTCATTTGCTTTTTTTCTTCTCATGGTTCTTTATAAAAGCCCTTCATACTGCTATCTAGTACACATATAGTGATCTGATTATATACCTAAGATGAAAAAATATTCAGAGTTGATCTTTCCACAGCGTATAAAGAGATGAGTTTCAAAATGCAATTCTACAGTTAGCCCAATATACAATGTATCAACTGTGGAACAGGGATATTTGTTGAACCACTGAAAGAAGAATTTACATTTTTTATTGTGATTTTGAATATTAGGTACATAGACAATAATTTTAAAATCAAATTTACTAGATTTGTAACATTTTAAGTTAGACCGGTAAACCCTGGAAGAAAAATAAATTCCAAATAAAAATATTTTTACCTTCACAAATTCACAATATAAATTGGATTATGCAATCAGTGCATTGTAGGATATTTGTCAGTTTTTGTTCTATTCTTTATGTATGTTATTCACTCTCTCAATCTCTCCTCCCCTCTTTCTCTTTTTCTGTCTTTATTTCAGGTTTATTTTCAACTTGTGTAGCAATAACCGCTCTACCAACGCTGTTTATCTTCCCACTTTGTGTTCCTCTTTGTCATCAACTACAATCTGAAGATATGAGAATAAACAGTTTAATGGATTCATCTATTTAACTTCTTGACTAACATAGTAGTAAGGAATCTTGAAAACACAACACAGTGTCTTATTTTATCTCCCACCCCCAGGCTCTGATTTACAGACAGATGATATCATTCTTACCCATTTGATGACATTAGTACTAAAGAAAACTCAGCATTTTTAACTAAGACTTTTTCCAGTTATTGTGGGATTACATTTTCCTAAGATAAGCCACTACTCATATTTTTAGAAGGATCCATTCCTGCAATAATTAAGTAATTGTTGCTTAAAAAGCAGCCTCCATTCTCTAACTGAAAACATTTTTTTCTGTAGTATATGTTAAGAATAGTGAAGAACATTATATTTTACCCTACTTGCACATTAATCATTAGACCGAAGTGACATTGAAGCTTGACTGTGTCAACTTCATTGGCTCGGGAGCTGCCAGTAGGGATTGGCAGAGTGCACTTCTAGGTGGGTCTGGGAGGTGTCTACGTCTGCTTCCTCACTCATCTCTAACACTATTTCCCTGCTTTGCTTTCTGGCTGCTGTGAACTAAGCAGGCTCATTCTACATGCCCTTCCCATGATTTTTCTACCTTGGAGCTAGCTAACCATGTCTCTCTCTCTCTCTCTCTCTCTCTCTCTCGCTCTCTCTCTCTCTCTCTCTCTCTCTCTCTCATTGTGTGCACTAATACAGAATATTAACTAATACAGATAACTGGTACAGGAGAAATTGGATCATTGCTATAGCTGTATCTGATTTGTGGTTTAGAAGCCTTTGAAAGTTGTTGACAGGAGAAGTTTAGAAAGGCTGAGAGTTGCATGCTACAGAGGCCTTACAATGTTATAAGCAAAGCCTAATAGCTGCTTCTGGCAAGAACTCAAAAAACAGAATGCTCAGGTTAATGTGCACAGTAAGTCAAGCTCAGGAAGTTTTTGTTGTGTTCAAGCACTTCATAGGCTGTGGAACTAGAGGCTATGTGTGTTATGCTCTGGCTGAAAAACTGTCTATGTTTTGCCCATGACCTGAGATTACAGGAAATGGCGATTAAGAGTTGTAAAGTAGTTGATCTGGATAATAAAATTTCAAAGCAGCCCAACAATAGCATGGAAGTGGGACCTGGTCCAGAGAGGCAAGACACTGTGGGTGTGACCTGAAAATGCATATGATAAGCTCCTCCATTTTCATTCTGATTCCAGACCACCACAATAATTGCAGTTTTTCTTATTGGGCCATCCTGATTGGGCCCTCAAGCTGGGTGATCATGGACTGTAGGTCTGACCCAAAATAAACCTCACCTCCGTTAAGTTGTAAGTAATCAAATATGATCTGACAGTAGCAAGAAAGTTACTAGGACAGGCAGTAAGTGTATTTGTTAGTTTTCTCTGAAGGTAGACACTATATCTCATAAAGTTATTCAACGTAAAAATGTCCTTGAAGATATATTCAAGACCAGTATTCATGTGTCCACTCACAAAATGTGAAAAAAAAAAAAAAACCATAGAGATTAACAGAGAATTCCCTCCCAAATTTATTGAGGTTACAATCAGGGAAAAGAGGCAAAGGTTCATTACTTTAAGTTAATTTGGGGCATCACATAACACTTTTAAACAGTTCATTTCTGGCTGGGGATGGTGGCATACACCCGTCATCCCAGCACTCAAGAGGATGAGCCAAGAGGCTCACCACAAATTCAAAGCCAGCCTGGGTTACACAGTGAGACCCTGTCTGAAAAGAATAAATAAATAAAATGAAGAGTTGATTTCTCTGAAGAAAATAAATAGACATTTATTCAATTATTACATCGTGTTATTAAAATGACATAATCTTTTTCAAACTACATCTCCTGTATTAAAATTTAGGATAGTTTTAGACAAATTTTTCAATTATTAATCTCTTGATACCAAAAAATGATTTAAAAATAAGTTAGGTATTTCAGGTATTAAGGTTTTTGAAAAATATTCAGATAAATTATTCAATTTACTGATTATTTTTCTGCATTTCTTGGGATTATGCTGAATTAATTTCCACTCAGAGAAGTTGATGCCAACAAAGTGATCCATACAAAACACACCATAGTCACAGTCTATTGGAGAACACTATATAAGATGATAATTTGTAATCTGCCAATGGATGGGCATTGAATGAAAAAGGAAAACATGGAGAAAAGAATGGGCCAGAGAATGTGATTTGGAGAAATAATGGTTGGCCCACCACTGAAAAATCAATGTGCATTAACCATTGAGTGAGAACTACTATATTTTGATTGTGTCTTAGTTACTTTTCTTTCATTGCCGAGACAAAATACCCAACACTCAAAGTTAAGGGAGGAAAGGTTTATTTAGCTCACGGTATGTAGAAGTTTCAGCCCATAATCCACTGGCTCTGAGGCAGGATGGAACATGGCAGATGGGCCACAGTTCATGGTGGAGGAAGATACCAAAAAGCAACAAGAGCAAAAAGGGGAGGAGCAATCCTCTTCCATTCCTTACAATGTATGCAGACTGCCCACCCTGGTGGTCAGTGTAGCACTCATATACCAATACCAGCAGTAAATGATAAACCAATCATAGACCTCGAATTCTGCCACCTCTGAGAAGCCTGACCCTCATTCTTGCATGAGGCTTTGTGGGGCCATCCACACACAAACCACAACAGGTTTTGTAAGTGTACTGATAACTGCATAAAATATTTTTGTTGCAGATTTTTAAAATTATTCCTATTTCTAGCATACATTCTGATTCATTTTAGATCATATATCTCTTTGCTTAAATTATTTCTCCATTTGTATATTTCTACTTTTTCATTACAACCGTGATTATATTAATCATAGTTTATTTTAATTGCCTGATTATTCTGGTGCTTTTGTCACAGCTCAGTCTGATTTCTTCACCTCTTCAGACTGTTCTTGACATACTTCAGAATTTTTTGTTAAAATTTTTTGTGTAATAGAAACAGGTTAATAAGCTTTTAGTATGAGGTGGTTTGCTAAGCTGGCTGAGTGCTGGACTATGTACAATGTTTGCTGTAGCTCTAGATGCAGAAGCTTTGAATTTTTCTAATGTCACTCTTTTATTCTCCTTTGAAATCTTTAAGCTTCCCTGAGAACACTTTCTTAAATAAAGACTGACTCTGTAGCTCTTTTAGCCATAATTAAGTCACACTACAGTCTTGAAGATGTAGTGGTAAACAGTAGGCTGGGGAGATGCAGTTGCAGAAATTTTCTTTTCTTTTTTTTTTTTTTATTTTACAGAGAATAAAACAAAACAGAACAGAACAGAACAAAGCAAATCATAATAAAACAATGCGAGCAACACAGAATTTCAGAACAAGACAATAGTAAATCAACAGTGGCTACTATAATGTCTCTTGTTTTCTTCAAAATAGTTGTCTATATCTTCATACACAATGAATTCAAACAAAACAAAAAAGTTTAAAACCAATAAAAACAAAAGAATGAAAGCACTACAGGCCTTCAAAACCAGACAACAGGAAAATCAACAATGGCTACTGTATTGTCTCTTGTTCTCTTCAAAATAGCTGTCCACACTTTCACACATATTGAAATCAAATAAAACAAGACAGACTAAAGCCAATCAAAACAAAGAATAAAAGCATTTTTGAACTTCACACCAAGATGATAGGAAATCAGCAATGGCTACTATAATGTCTCGTTTTCTTCAAAGTAGCTATTCATACTATCACATGTAACAAAATCAATTCTTGCAAACTCTTTAGGAGTTCTAGGCATGTATAAGCCTATACATGTACAGCTATCCTTTCTGTATTAGAGGGAAAAACAAAACAGAACAAATTACATGAAAAACAAGAAACAAAAGAGATTAATAAATAACAGTAACAAAGAATCTGAAACAATAACAGTACAGGCTTGCAAAACAAGGTGGTAAGAATATAACTAAGGTTGTCATTTTGCATAGTTATCTTCAAATGAGTTACTCAGATGGTGAATATATATAAGCATACAAAATTGATCTAATCTTATGAATGTTAACTGTCTTATTCCAAGATCTAATAGAATTAGTAATACAATCCACTTAGCTATCTTAAGTGTATATTTACAAATTCATATCTTTTTTCTTTTCTCTTCCTTCTTTTCTCCTTTTCACTATCTGAGTTGCTTTTCCCCCCCTGGGCAGTTTGTTACCCTTTAACAATATTTACTGAAGATTTTGTATATTATTTACTCTTTCAGTTTCTTACACTAGGGAGACAACATGGTATTTACACATGTGAGTTTGATTTATTTCACTTATGAGTATGGTCTCAAGTCGCATCTATTTACCTATAAAAGCCTCAGTATGAGGGATTTTATTAAAACCAAATCTCTAGTAAGTGTCTATCTTGAGTCTGTGTTCTTCAGAAGTGTTTCTCCAATGAAGTAGCTCATGTGCACATCATATTCCTGTCTTTGACTTCATCATTACAATCTCTTATTTTGAGTTTCAGAATCTTATTGACCATTTGACTTCCCCTAGGTTACAGTGCAAAGGAAAACATGTTAGAATGGGTAAAATTCAGTACCCCTGAGAAAAATCTCTGGCAGTCTTTTCTTCTGGTTGTGAACCTTCAGTATGGAGAAAGTTGGGATCATTCCTGAATGATTTTCCCTTTCCTCCTTTCAGAATCTGGAAGGATCTTTAAGATCTTTAATGGGAAAATATGAGAGTTTACTAGAAGCAAAGTGTATACAAGTGGGTCCCTCCCTGCAAGCATGCAACTCCAGTACTTACTCTCCCAATAACCCATACTCAATTTCTAGAAATTTGACAAAATCATATTACACGCTTTTACTAGTCTAAGCCTCCATTGTCTTCTGGTCCACCTAAGTAGTGTCATCTGTTACCTCTGGTTAGCATTTGTCTATCTAGATTGGAGTGGGTATTGCCCTACAAACTCAATTCTCTGATGGAACCAACAAAAATCTTCTATTCTCATATTTTTCCAGCTATTTTTCATCTAAAGATAGGAATGATAACATCTAGGTTCTTTATGTGTCAAAGCTGACACTGAATTTTCACTCTAACATATTAAAAATATTGCAGTATTTTAATGTTTTGCTACAAAAAATTTCAAAATTACTAAAAACTTGAAAAGTACTGTAAAATATAATTACATGCCTTTAATGGCACCTAAATTCAACAATTGTTTATACAAAGCAGTATTTACTTCAACTATTTTTTCATGGAAGTGTTTCAGAGTAAATTTCAGTCACAGCGCTTCAACACTAAATAAGTATACTTTGTTACAAACTTTTATCAAAGATTATATTTTTAAAAGGAAAAGCACCCAAGTTCCCACTTTTCCTATATTATCCCAAATATAGTTGTTTAAAGTCTGATGTAGCCTACTAATTTAAATGTATTTTATTTGAATAAAAAGACCCTTTAATTCACAAAACCACAATGTAAGGCAGTGGTAGTCCTGAAAATTACATATTCTTATTTCAATTTTGGAAAGACCTTCTGCAATGTGACCAGATTTCTGTGAAATAAGGTAGAAAATACAAATTTAATAAAATATATTTCTCTCAAATGAAAGATAATTCAAACCTGAAGTAGATGACTATTTATAGAAACGAGGCAGAGAAACAGAATTCAAGAAATATTTAGGTAGCAACTAGCTAAGAATATAAGATTTCTGTAAGAAAGTTTGTTTGTATTTGAAGTTATTCCAAACCTCTCCTTGGAATGAAACAGAATCTATCAATATTGTACATAATATACAAAAAGAAAACTAAGTAAGTCACAGATAATATATTTGTTGCACTAAGTATTTTCAGGCTTTTTATAGCTCTGATATGAAAATAAGAAACATTGCATTCATCTAAAGTTACAAAATAAGACATAGTTGAGCAACTTTCTTTATTCACATATACAACTAAAAATGGGACCACAGAGACTGCTGCAACCGACAGTGAAATTGAACTCAACACCCCTGAAAGGAACAGCAGCATGAGGACTTCTACATGCAGACTTGCAAGTGTGGTGAGCAACCAGAAAAGTAATGGTGGATGGTGGGTAAGGACCAGCATGGATACTGGCCAGTGTGACTGCATTATCTGTGTTTGTTAATTGTCTTTTCTGGAAGTCAGACTTCTACCCTTCCACACAGATTGAGAAACACGGATCCTACCTATCTCCATGATTTTATTTCCAAGAGGTGGCTCCTTCAGAAAGACATTCTTGGGTTGTGGAAGATCCCAAAGAGGCAAAAAAAGAAATTTGCAATTGAACGTTTTTTAAAGTAAAAGCTCCAAGGAAAAGGAAGGTCAAAGGCCTTCTCGTAGACCAAGCTTTTAAAATGAGGTCCAGTTGAAGGGAGTATTAAGGATGTCTTCTTCTAAAATTAGGAAACAGAGGCTGGAAATAAATCACTCAGATTGAAACCTTCTGGGTGTGAATAATGTAATCATTGTTTATGTGTTATGCCAAATTAGTAAAATAGCACTAGGGAAATAAAAACATGTTCTTTCTTACAATGGAAAGGAAGACTAATGCCAACAGAGGAAAACCAGATCCTTCAATTTTCAGTTTATGAATTTTATAACTACTAATTCATTTTGAAAGATTTCAGATCCAAGCAAATTTCAGAAAGAGACTCATAGTGTGCTCAGCCAGGGAAGCATTTTTTTTCCTGTGTCCATGAAAAATAATGAGTTACTTGACATAATCTTTTCTAATTATTAAGAGTGAATTTTCTGGGTCTAATCATGTGGGTTTGGACCCTGCTGTAAGCGAGTACAAGTGATTTAGACAGTGAAACTATGACAGAACAGAAAACATGCTAACATGATAAAGGCACTTGTTCTGCAGCTGCCCAAATGTTGCTCCAACTGAGCTCATAGCTAACTTCTAGAGTTTTGCACTATATTTTTTGTTTTCATTTTCCTAAATAATTTTTACAGATTTAATTGTGCCCTGTCAAAAATGATAGGGTGAGCCAGGTACAATGGCACATGCTTATAATCTCACCATAACGCAAGCTAAAGCAGTTAGACTGCAAGTTTAAGACCTATTGGGGCAATTTAGCAAAGATCTGTCTCAGAAAAATAAATCAAGAGCTCAGTGGTGGAGTATCTCTAGGTTCAATCCTGAGAGAGAGAGAGAGAGAGAGAGAGAGAGAGAGAGACAGAAACAGAGAGAGAGAGAGAAAGGGGGACAGAGATTGGAGTCCTAAACCCCAGTACTTCTTCAAAATGTGACTTTACTGGGACAGAGTTAATTCAGAGGAATTCCGGTTAAAACGAGACCATTGGGCAAACCGTAATCCTGGTGTCTTGCCAGTAAGAAAATTTGGACCCAGATTCAGACATACATAGAGGGAGGATCAAATAAGGAGATGCAACAAGAGGACCATGTAATGCAAGAAGGGATCCTTTCTTCACAGCCATCAGGAGAAGCCCACCCACCCCATCCCTCAGTTTAAACTTTCTCCCATAGCTCTGTGAGACACAAGTAGAAAAGAATAAATAAATATAAATAGAAGACAGAAAAACTGTAATATTAAAATTCTACTTTTAAGAAAACTTCAGCTTCAAGACATAATCAAAGTACTCAATATTACAATACTTTTTGCACCCCAGACCTGTTTTTCCCTTCTGGACTTCTCATGCCTATATTTCTAAGAGTCTTACAGACACAGTAAGTCTATAAATTCGACCTATGCTTTTCTTCTTTTTTTCTCATTAAACTTTGTTTTAATGGGTCTCAAAATTGTGACAGACTTTTGGTTAAGTTGTTTCCAGTGTTGATTTTAAAAACTAATAACTTAAAAACTGCCACACACACACACACACACACACACACACAAAATGGTCCACAAAACATTCTCCTTTCCTTCTGAAGGTTTTACAATGCATTGTTATCATGGACCAGTCTTTCCCTATTAAACTTAAATGGCCAATTGGGAGAAACAGTTCTGAGACCCGTCTTCCACTACTGATTAAAACTGGGGTGGTAAGTGTTAGGGGTAATATTCATTTAGCCTTCTGAGTTTTCTGGGCAGACTTGGTGACCTTGCCAGCTCCAGCAGCCTTCTTGTCCAATGCTTCGACAACACCCACAGCAACTGTCTGTCTCATATCATGGACAGGAAACAGCCCAGCGGTGGATAGTCAGAGGAGCTCTCCACACACATGGGCTTGCCTGGAATCATGTCAATGATGGCCGTATAACCAGATTTCAAAAATTTGGGTTCATCTTCCAGCTTCTTACCAGACCAGTGATCAATCTTTTCTTTCAGATCAGCAAACTTGCAAGC
This sequence comes from Dasyprocta punctata, assembly GCA_004363535.1. NCBI lineage: Eukaryota > Metazoa > Chordata > Mammalia > Rodentia > Dasyproctidae > Dasyprocta > Dasyprocta punctata. The sequence goes on along the minus strand of RJWM01000370.1, from coordinate 179,434 downwards.
AATGTGAGCTGTGTGACAACCTAGTACAGGGGCAGAACCAGCACTGATCTGGCCGGGATGGTTCAGGATAATCACCTGAGCAGTGAAGCCAACGGTAGATCATTTTTGCTGTCTCCAGCAACATTGCCACGAAGAACATGTCTGACAGAAAAGTTGTTGACATTGAAGTCCACATTGTTCCCTGGAAGAGCTTCACTCAAAGCTTCACGGTGCCTTTCAACAGACTTTACTTCAGTTGTTATGTTGACTGGTGTGAAGGTGACCGCCATGTCAGGTTTGAGAACACCAGTATCTGCTTGGCCCACAGGGAGTACAAATACCACCAATTTTGTAGACATTCTGGAAGGGCAGCCACAAAGGTTTGTCAGTTGGGCGAGTGGATGGAAGGATGCAATCCAAACCTTCAAGCAGCGTGGTTCCACTGGCTTTGCCATTTATGAGAGATCTTCCATCCCTTGGATCAAGGCATATTAGCACTTGGCTCCAGCACGTTGTCACCATTCCGACCAGAAATTGGCACAAAAGCTACCATGTCAGGGTTGTAGCTGATTTTCTTAGTGTAGGTGCTGACTTCCTTAACAATATTTCCTCGTATCTCTTCCAGCTGCAGGGTGGCTCAGTGGAATCTATTTTGTTAACACTGACAATTACTTATTTCACACCCAGTGTGTAAGCCAGAAGGGCACGCTTCCAGATCTGCCCATTCTTGGAGATACCAGCTTTGAATTCATCAACACCAGCAGCAACAATCAGAACAGCGCAGTCAGCCTGAGATGTGCCTGTAATCATGTTTTTTATAAAGTCTCTGTGTCCAGGGGCATCAGTGATAGTCACATAATACTTGCTGGTCTCAAATTTCCACAGGGAGATGGCAATGGTGATACCACGCTCACACTCAGCTTTCAGTTTATCCAAGACCCAGGCATATTTGAAGGAACCCTTCCCCATCTCAGCAGCCTCCTTCTCAAATTCTTCAATGGTTCTTTTGTTGATGCCACCACATTTGTGGATCAGATGGCCAGTAATAGTGGACTTCCTGGAATCCACGTGTCCAATGATAACAATATTAATGTGAGCCTTTTCCTTTCCCATATTGTCTTTGATTAAGTGGTGGTTTTCACTACACCTGTGCTCTCGCGGCAAACCTGTTGGGAAAAAACACTTTTCTTCTTATACCACAAACACAAATTCCACATGTCCACCCTCAAGGAAACAGCACTATTACCTAGATATCATATCTCTAAATGTCAAACACATACAAGTGATTCGCATTTCAAACCAGGCCACTACTAGGTGACATGACAGACACTAGGAATACACATTTCACATCATCTGTCTTGAAAACACACCTTGGAACACATACACAACCTCAGCCCCAGTCCATATGCACCTAGCCCTTAAGTGCCCACACTCAAAAACTGTGAGCTTCTTTAAGAAATCTTCAGTACATCTGCTATGGCTCTCACTGACACAACCTGACTGTTTGCTTGTTTGTGTGTTAAGGAGTCAACAAATATCTAGGGATTCAGGATAGGTGGAATTGAGGCCCCCATCTTCTCTTCAGTGGCAACTTCTAGGGTCCATCTAGTTACAAGACAAAAAATTTCCCTTGTTTAAGCCATCCAGTATGTGGTATTTTATTACAGCACCCTAAGCAAACTAACGCAAGGGTATTGGGACTAAGAAAATTAAGGAGTTTTTGTTGTTGTTGTTTAACTTTGGGAGTCGCTATCTTACTAAATTTTGGATTGTAAAAAATGTTACACTTCTCATGTTCTGTTAACCCTTGTCAACATTTTCCTTAGCTTGGCACATTTTATTGTTTTAGCAAAACAATTTTATTCCCGTTTGCTTTCTAGAAGTGCAATTATGATTCTTGAAACTTTGCATCAATAAATATTTTTTAAAATCCGTCTGACCTGTTGAGTCAGAATGTTGAATCCTTTTTAATTAGCTCAGTAAAAGCTTGAGTGATACACGTGTGCACACACACACTCATGCACTTCCACACCCCTAGATTTTTGATGAACAAATGTGATCAGCTCTATACAAACAATTAAATTTCTTACTGTATTATCCCAAAAGCTTAAAATAATTCCCCTTCCAAATGCGAAAACTCTTACCCTGGAATTCACATATGCACTTTTAAATGCTCATCATTAGTAAGAATGAAAGACAAATTTTAGTAAGGGAAATAGTATATTCAGTGACTTTATATGGATATAATCACATATTCAATTCATTTGTGTATATATGTATACACAATTTTTATATCAAGATTCAAAAAAGATAATTATACTTAGTATGTAATGGCATGGAAATGCATTTAAAGATACAAGTTTGACTTTTAAATAGCTATCAAACCAACTACTGCATTTTTCATGTTACAAGCTGACACACATGCCATATTCTGAATTTGAAGGACTAAAAATGTTTACAAATTCCAGGCTACAACAACAACAAGAAGAAAGAAAGAAAGAAAGAAAGAAAGAAAGAAAGAAAGAAAGAAAGAAAGAAAGAAAGAAAAAAGAAAGAAAGAAAGAGGAAAGAAAGAAAGAAAGATTTCAACTTGGTAGTAATGCATTATGCCAATAATCAGATACTTAGCAGGAAATAGAGAGGAAAGTGTCTTTCAAAGTTTTTTGTTTTAATTTTTACATTGACAGATAATAATTGCACATCTTTATGGGATACAGTGTGATATTTTGTGTTTATTTATACAGAAATAAACTGCTAAATAAGCTTTTTGATATTCATGGTCTCAATGTTGTATTTCTTTACAAATGATACTTCAGGTTTATCTAACTTTCTAATGTTCTTGATGAATGCCAAGGATACTAAGCAAACTTAAATTTTTGAAGTCTTTAAATACTGGAAAGCTAATCATAAATAATGCATTGTTTTTTACACTTAAATAGAACACTTTGCTTGACTGTTTTAAACTGAATAAACAAATTAAAATAGCAGCAGGAGTGATTCTGCAAGGGTATTTTCTATAACAAATCAAGCACCAGTCACAATTTTCCTTTTATTTTGCTATTTGTCATCAGGGCTGCCCTACCATAGGATGACACACAATAATCTCCCTCAGTGACAGACTAAACGGTTTTCTGTGTCTTGTTTCAGAATAGTATAAAGTGTCAAGCTGGGCTAGATATCCTAGCGCTCATCTTAGACAGTGCTCATTGTCTGGGAAGGAATTCTGAGACGCTAAGTCAGCATCTCTACATAATTGGGAGCTCTGTGCTTCCCAGATTTCACTGGGAAGTAACAGAATAACCACGTCAGCGAAGTCATAGCCTCGGTCTCCACAGGATGAGCAGGGATGGATCTCCGTCTCTTTGGTGCCAGCACACAGAAAAGGGCACCTTGACTTGGACCTTTAGTCCTCATTGTCCCTTTTGTTTGTACTTCAGTTCCTTGTTTTCTCACTTCAGTCTCTCCTCAGCTTCAACTTTTTCCCCAAATCTCTCTTTGGTGTAAGGAACACTGAGTGATCTGTTGAGCACAGTAAAATGTCTGCTCTAGCATTTGAGATTTCCCTTATGTTTTTCTTCTTTCTAAAGGACTCATCATTTTTACCACACTAATTCATTTTATAATGTGTCGTATTTATGATATATCACCTTTATATCCCAATAAACATAAATCTCACAAAGGCACAATCTTTTTTTCCTATGTTTTTCTCATTTGTGTCCTTTCAACTAAGAATAGATACTTACTAAATATTTCTAAGATTGTTGGATAAATAACTAGCTCCAAAAAGGCAACCTCTTGTTGCTTGGATAAACAAACAACCCATGCCATGGATTATTAAAGGAACTAGGACTCTGCCTATGTGCTTACTGTGGATATTTACTTAATGATAAAGGCTGTGGTGAACAAAATACCTCTCAGATCCCTCAATTAAGCAGAGTGGGGAGACCTGTTACCAGACAGGGACTGGATTTTCTGGTCTCCAACATAGAAAAGATACGCTGGTCTCCAACATAGAAAAGAAGTCAACGGTCTGATCGTCATGAGTTCTAAGGAATTCAGAACCAATAAATTACAACTGCAACCTACGTCTGGGAACTTAGTAATTTAAGGAAGGAAGACAAAGTTGGACATCTAGTACAGTGCAAGTCCTACTAAAATGGAAAAAGCCAGACAAAATGCAAAGCAAATACATTTTCAAAGATGTCATAAAAATATACAAAGAAAAGCAAAATGCACAAATGGGTTCTACACAAACTCTTTCAAAAAATAATCAAGTTGGGAAGACTTCGTTCATTCTGGGAAGCATTAACTTCATCTCAAATTCAGAAAATGGCATCATAAGAAAAGAAACTCCAGACAGATATCCCTCATGAACACAGATTAAAATTTCATAATCATGTTACAAATTAAATTCAACAATATATTAAAGATACTGTGCACCATTACCAAGTCAGATTTGTCTTAAAAATATTGTTTGACATATTCAAAGAGCAATCACTGTAACTTACTACATTTTTAGAATGGAACAGAAAAAGAAAGCATCCCAACAAATAGAAAAAATGCACTTAACAAAATTCAGCATCCATTCCTGATATCTAAAATCACCCACCATCATAGTAATAGAAGGAAACTTTCCAAATCTAACCAAGAACATCTATGAAAAATCATTCACATTGAATGGTTGAATGCTTTCCTGTAACTTAATGAACAACACAAGGATTTTTTCTCCCCTCACTTCTACTCATCTTAGTGAACAATACAAGGATTTCTTTTCTCACCACTTCCATTCATCTTAATAATGGAGAACAAATCCAATGGAATAGTAGAAACATGAAGAAAAAATAAAGAGAAATTATAAATACTGAATGGATAATAACATGGTATTAGTTCACAAATAAGATCACATATGATGTGATTATAAGGAATTTGGAAAAATATATTGGAAGTAAAAAGTAAGTACAGGGAGATCAAATATTAAAGGTAATTTTTACTTAAAATTTTATTTGCATATAAAAAGTTTGTGCACATACTGATAAAATAAAAATTTAAAATTGGAATACCACTTATTATAATGTCAAATTTATGCTATTTAAAAATTATCTAATCTGAACAAAATGCTGTATTTGAAGGGATTATAAAACAGTTCCAAATGGAAAGTAGGCATATGAAAATACTCTTATCTCTGTTAGTCTTTACAGAAATGATAATTAAAATCACAATCAGATATTACTACAAAAATATTGATCGTTTGAAATTAAAAAGAATGACCAAGTTTTTCAGTTTGTGAGACAAGTGAAATGATCAAACATTTTTTGAAGGAAGAACCATGTTGGATAGCTGTTTGGCAGTATCTTACAAAGTTATATATGCACTTGCTTTGTGACCAAGTAATTTTACTCCCAGGAGAAATAAAAAATATGTCCACCAAAAAAGATGTACTTGAATGATCAAAACAGCATTAGTTACAATAAAATAAAGCTCAAAACATCCCAGTGTCTATGAACTGGTGAGTAGGTGCACCTTACGACCAAAATGATGTTAAGTGAAGTAACTCAGACATCCAAATTTGAATATCACATGATTTCTTTTGTAGGAAAAGAAATACCTGTGTGTGTGTGTGTGTGAGAGAGAGAGAGAGAGAGAGAGAGAGAGAGAGAGAGAGAGAAAGAGAGAGAAAGAGAGAGAGAAATCACTATAACCCAGCATAGACAATGTACGTAAAAGTGTACCTTGACTTAATACAATTGTCTTACATCTTTTGTATGTTTTTTTGGCTGGTTAGTCTTGATTTTTATTTGTATATATGACAATTAATTTTATAAGGCATTATAAGGTAAATAAATGAATCTGATATCACCAAAACTTCTAAGAAGAGGTGCAGGGAAGGGGAAAAATATGTACATGTACCAGTTCCCTAAAATAAATGTTCTTATTATATATTGCAAACATTTGCTAAAAAAGTAATTAAAAATATATCCACACAACAGAGTCACTCAAAGAGAAAGCAGTCACACATAACAAACTACAAATGAACACAAGTATATTCATGAAACTTAAATTATGCTGAGAGAAAATACAAATAAAGAAATATTTAGTATCACATTTTATGTGATAGTTAATCTTGGTTGTAAACTTCATTGCCTTGAGAGATACTTAGGAGATTAATAAAGCACACTTTCAGGTGTGTCTGGATAGGTCACAAATTGTGACCCCAGGGACAATATCTGATCTATGGTCCCTTCCTCTCTGATTCTCTTCCCTGTTTTCTGTTTCCAGGACCCCATAAATGCACACCCTTGGACCATGCTGCTTCTGTCTTGGGGCCACTACCATGAACAGAAATCTCTGAAACTATGAGCCAGAATAAACCTCCTTTAAATTATAGGCACCAGATATTTTGCCCCAACAATAGGAAAGCTGACATGTGCATATGGTTGACAAAAATTCTACACAAGAAAAAGCTGTAATAATGGAAGGCAGGTGACTGGTTGGCAGATTCCAGAAGTGAGAGAGGAGTGAACTCTAAATAAGTACCTTATAAATTTGTGGGGTGATAGAAACACTCTTCTGCTTTGGCATGTTTTCAGTTTTATTTTGTCCAAATTATATGCCATAAATCTAAAATCATGCAAAATGAAAAGCAAGTATCCCTCTCCCTCCTAACTCACCCTCCTTGTCTCATCACACCAGCCCAGGGACCATGGTGTGGAACACCCAGAAACACCCAGCACTTAACAGTTGTTTGGCTCAAGGATGTTCATCTTCCTCAGATTGCCGATGCTCTTGTTCAAATGGTTCCTCAGAAAGCAGCTCTGTCTGGAACCTGCTGAAGGTTTCTCCAAGGCAGGGCAGGTATGATCTTCCCTCAGTCACCTCCAAAGAGTCACTTCGCACAAAAAATCAACACACACACACACACACACACATGCTCATGCTGGTTTTTAAAAGTAAGTTTGTAGGATCCTCCACATAGGAGGTGATATTTTCTTTTTGGAATCCGCTATGAGATTTTTTTCCTATCTGTAACTGAAAACTTTCAAGTTCAATGTTGCATTACTACGTTTTATTTACACTTTTTTTTCTACCTATATGATCACTTTTCTTGTTGTGAAACTTACTTGTGATGACTATTTTGTGTGGCCTCACAGTGTTTTGACACAATGTCACTGACACAGATGTAGTCTATAAGGGTACATTTTAGGTGAAGGAAGCTTCAGCACTTCACTTTATGAATTGATCTAATAGTCTACAATTTATCGTCTTCCTGTTTAAAATGACAGACATACAAACTTAAAACAGAGTCATTTATTAGAAGCTCTGTGGGTGATGGAATCTCTGCTTTCACATTCACATCACGATATTCTTCATTATTTCTATTTACTATTTGAAGTAGTAGCTAGTCAAAAAATACTAATCAGTGATAACCCAAGTTATTCATATATATGTACAGATAATATATTTACATAATTTAATTGCAATTATAATTGAAAATACCTTTAAAAGTTTCATTTGCTATAATTAGCACCTTTGAAAATAAAATGCTGGTTTTCTGGCTAAAAGTGTAAGTCAAGATTGAAAGTTAATCACAAATGTCATTGAGAAATAATGAAAATAATGAATAGGTACTTCTTATGGCTCCATGTAGAGTTTATCTAATTTTTCACTATTTGGTGGATGGTAAATACTGATAGATACATTTGTTTAGGTTTTCTTTAAATTAGGAGGGAGGATGAGTACTATTAAAGACAGATACACTTTTTAGAGAATATAAAGGCTGAGGCAAGAAGATTCCAAGCTCAAGACCAGTCTAGGCAACGCAGTAAATTGAGTGAGAGTCTATTTCAAAATTTTAAAAAAAGGGCCCAGGATGTAACTCAGTGTCAAAACCCTGGGTTAAATCCCCAATACTAGAAAAATAACTGTAAAATATATTCATTTGAGTTCAGTCCAAATAAGAGGAAAAATTTTATTCAAGTATAAATGCCACCATCTAAACTAACATCAGCAATCTATCATATCAGTTAGCAGAAGATGCAGTCAGTTGCAGTTATGATTATGAGTCATTGAATATCTTTGATGTCACAGAATCAAACATTAAAATTCAAACATGATTGTTTGTATTCTATTCTGTTCTGTTTGATTTTTACTATGTCCAAAGTTATCTGCAGCTATTGTGAAAATATCAAAAGGCATTATGGCAATTTTCATTGACTTCATAATGTTTTGAAGTCCTGTATCTCTTACTCTGGTTTGTTTTGATTGGTTTTATTCTCTTTTATCCTCTTTAAAATAAATAAATAAATAAATAAATAAAGTTCAAACATTATATCTTACCTTTCTTTGCATTTGTTTTGGTGTTATTTTTGTATTGACTTCTCATATTTTCAAGTAGAAGCAGCTGATGAACTCATGGTGTGTTTGCCCTCTTTAGCATTCACAAAAACAGTAAAATTGACAGTTAATAGAAATACAAATTTCGAGATAAATCATTTCTCTATGTTAAAGTATTTCCCAGAATGTTATGGAACATCAAGAACCCAAACAAACTCCAAATGCTCCAAAATGCAAAATAAGTCCTAGATAAGCATGGATTAATCTCATTATCATACAATTGATTTGCTAAAACTGAGTCCACCAGTCATGGAGAAATATACCAAAGACATTTAACAATGTAAGTTCTCAGGGAAAGAATAATAAGCAGAAATCACATACTCTAAAGCATTTCTGTTAGATAATTTGTTGTTTTGAACATTTTGGTTAGCATGTTCAACCTTTTAATAAACAATGCTCAAACAATGTTTAAAGTATTCTTTGAGAAAAGACCTGTTTTCCAACCAACCTAATAATAGTCACTTTGTAACTGACCTGTCAAGATTTCTCCTGCTCTCAAGGGAATCTCAGCTCCTGTTGTCTTTACTCAGTAGTGAAAAGCCCTTAACATATATCCCAGTATTTTAGTCTCTGTTTCATTATAATCATTTTAAAAAGTCTCAGGGGAAAGAGACCATGCTGTTAAAGCACAGACAATGAACTGTAAAGAAACCATTTTTCTAAAATCATGGATATTATCTCACTTCAACTAGTTTAAATTAAGATCTTCAAATATCTTGACAGACTTAACACCTAGAAAGGATTTAGGTATTTATTCTTCTCTATAGTGTCTGACCTGGAGATTTAACAAAAATATGTCAGAAAAATGCTACAACATGAATGGAATAAACTGTAATAAATCCTTAACCTTATGAATTAAAGGTTTAACTCTAGAAATAGCTCCAAATATCTCTTTTAACAGGTACAAATAGAATCCTGATACTGAGTTTCCACCTATCTGTCCATATACCAACCTACCCACCTTTTCATCTACTTACTATTGCTGGATAAACTCTACCCCAAAATGTAGAAGCTTAAGAACCACTTCTTTTCAGATTGGTTTGTGGTTTAGGAACTCAGGCTGGGTTTGATGTGTATTTCATTGACTAGGTTGTTCAGAGGTGTTATCTGGTATCTGCTCTGGTGGAAAGAATCTACATTGGCTACATTATATGCTTGGTAAGTTAGTAAGAAAGTTAGGAAGGCTAAAAGACCTGCATATTTCTTTACTATACAATGACATGGTGACTTTCTGTGTTCACCACAGCAGAGTATCTGAACCTAGCACATGGAAGCTAAAATTTCCAGAGCTCAAGCCAGTTTTTTCCTAAGACTGGGTGCAGAATTAAAATTATGGCCCTGTTATTAGTCATGTTCAAGTTAGTCATGCATTCTCCTATATTTAAACGATGGGAAAACCAACATAAACATTTACTGGGCTAGTGAAAGAATTTTTACCATTTCTTATATGACACGGTGCTTCCTCTCTCCGGCCAAAATTATTTATATTTCTCCCGCATGAAACTCCTTAACTTCCCACAAGGGGCCCCAATATCTTATTCCATTTTAACAGTAACTTGATTTTCCCATATCTAATTATTTAAGTGAGATACAGGTTTGAATAAGACTCTCTGAGTAAGTTTCCCCTCGACCCAAAGATCTGTGAATTAGTTATATGCCCACCAATGACATACAATTGTAAAAAGAACACAGGAAAACTACCATGAACATTCCTTTTCAAAAAGGGGAGGAAAGGAGACATATGACATTCCAGTCTGTAGAAATTATGAGATTCATCTGTAAAAATATCCTAGTTCACTGATTAGAGCCCAGTCCTGCCCCCGAGGGCAGATTGATTCATTCTCCAACGCCTCCATTCTGAATTTTCCTTCTGAACCTTTCCTCTCTCATATGAAACAACCAGTGTTTATAACTGGACAGCTTTTTCAATGTCCTTCCTGTCCCTCAAAGCTTGCATACTCCAAAGATCCTTTTTCTGACTTAGTGCTATCCCGCTTGATCTAAGCTAGTAGTGCCTTTGTCGAAGCAATTCTTTTAAAAATTCTGAGTTTCCTGAGAGCCTTATTGATGCTTTCATTAGTGATAAAAAAAAATTCCCATGAGCATATTTTCCTGACATAGGTTTGTTCAGCCTTTGATTACTTCCATTGTTGCTATCAACAACCCACACATACACCTCCTGCTCGGATTCTTAAAAACTGCTGTGCAGCTAAGAAGTTCTACCAAAGACTATTACAGACTGACATCTATTCTCAGATACTGTTTTACTACCCTGAAATTTGTTCTTGACCTGAAACCATTTCTTAATTTGATTATCATTTGCTGGAAGCTAAGATTCTCCTGAATGCCTTGTATTTCCCTAAAATTCAACTTGAAACTGAACAGGTCTTTTGTTAGTAAATGACTTAGATGCCACTAGAACCAAATGAGCTTTTTACAAATGCTGACCTAAAATTTCCCTAGGTAGGTCATTAAGTCACTGATCTTGCATTTTACTGTGGGTGAGGATGTTGCTAAACCGCTCTCCCCTAAGTAGCAAGGATGAGCTCTACCCCAGGCACCCCTTTGCTCACGGTTCTTGAAATCCATCCGGACTTCCAGCACCTCACTGCCAGTCTCCATGAGGTCCTGTCAGCAGCTACCCACTGACTTCTCTAAAATGGTGCCAGAAGCTCTAGCTTTTTCATAAAGTGTTTTCAACTTCCAGGGAAAAATAATTGGATCCCAGTCATCTGTTGCTGTATGTACAAACTACCAAATTCCTACTGGTTTCAAATAAAAACTAGATTGTGCTCTTTCATGATTTGCTGAGTTAGCAAAAGCCAGTTGGAGAAGAAGGCGGCAGTCTCAAAACCTTTGTGCTGAATAAACTGCCAGACTTTTAGCTTGTTTAGGTAAAAATGCTCCAACTATGTAAAATATATTTTCCAAGGAAAGACCAATACACAAACAGCCCAAGGTGCCTGCTTCCTTCCCAGGTACCCCTCAGGGGTGTTTGGCTGGGTCCTCAGCTGCGCTAGGAGGCTCCATGCAGATTTCAGCGCATGCTTGCAGAGATGATTAGGAAGCCGGGCCCACACTGGCCTTTCTCTCCACATGGTTCAGAGACTCTCTGAATATTTGCTCTGGATAAGTAGCTGAACTTCTTAAGAGACCAACTCAGGACCCCCAGAGACCTAGAGAAAGCTCTAGTGCTTTTTAAAGAGTAGGCGAGAATTGGCAGCATACCAATCCTGGCTTATTGCCTTTGCCAAATCATAGTCCAGTCTGGAATCAAGAGTGGGGAATGTGTATCTGTCTCTGAGTAGTGCCAAAATCTTCACTGCAATTTTAATCCACTATGAACAACATTTCCAAAATGCCTTTGTGTTAGAGAAGTTACTTCCATTTAGAGTCATGCTTCCTGACTCCAATCCTGCTTTACAAATGTTTACCTTCAAATACAACACGGTCTTTTACCGATCACCTCTTATCTCCTTAAGATAAACCTCTGTCTTTTTTTTTTAAATAGTACTCTAAAGGGCTATTCATCTTTTAGAGTTTCATATACGCAACTTTTCCAAGTACAATTCATTCCAGGAAATACACAGGTAAGCAAAACAGTCTCTGTGGTCTACAAGTCACTGGCAGTTTAAAACATACAATGCTGGCTACATTTTTAAAAGTTTGTCATAAGATGGTCCAATTAAATTTATGTATGACATATAATATAGATATAGATATAGATACATAAACTCTATGTTCTCAATATTCAGGAATTAAAGTCTGGGCTATACATTTAGTCTTTTGTGAGCCACTTTTTGATCTTATTCCCTTACCTTTTTTACATACATACATACACACACATATTCATATATAGCCAGCCAAAATAGTTATATAACACATACATATTGCTCTCTCTTGTTTATTTTTGTTGTTTTGTTGGTTTTATTTATTTTTGTTGTTGTTGTTTTTGTTAATGTATTGTAAAAATTTTCTAATGCTAGAAAGAAAATACTTCTCTTTAATTATTGAATACTTTTTAGTAAAATTTTATAATTTCCTTCTAAATATCTTACAGTTTTCTTCATATTTGTTACTAAACTTCTTATACTTTTTATCAGTTTTATGATGTTATCTTATTCATTCTTGATGTGTATTGTAATAAATTTATGATCTCCTATATAGCTATCTTCTTGAACTCATCTATTAATTTCAATTATTTGTCTCTTAAATTTTCAAAGTTAACAAACACATTGAGCATATTGACAATTGTTTCCCACTTTCTAAAATACTGCTTTCACTATGTTTATTGTGCTCAGGCACTAGTTTGTGCCTCAAGCACAATGTTGAATAAAAATGGCCACACCAGACATTACTGTCATTTTTCTGATTTAAAGGAAAATAGTTTTATCAGTAAGTGCGATGTTTGCTGAGATTTTAGGAGACGTTTTTTTCAGTTAACTCTAAATTTTCCAAGTTTTGTTTTAGTAATTATGAATGACTATTGGATTATATGAAATATTTCCTACATGTAATAAGTTGAACCCATTGTTTTCTCATGTAATAGGATCATTTCTGTATTACATTAGTGATTTTGAAACAACAAATTATTCTTAAGCTACTGGAATATGCCTTCCTCAATCATTAAATGTCTTAATACATTACTGGACTTGTTTAGTTAATAAAATTTGCATTTATTTTACATACATTCATAAATGAAATTGCTTTGTACATTGTCACTGAAAGTAACATGTTGTAGTGCTCAAAGTATAAATTTTATAACATGTCTTTGTGAATTTGCATCCATGCTCTCAAGTTACTAATTTGTTACCTTGGGCAAATTACTAAAATTTTCTATTCTTTCAGTTCCTCATATGCAAAATGACAACAGAAAGAGTAGCTAATTCAATTGGTTGTTAAAAGAATTACATCAGTTAACAAGTGCTTAGAATAATATCTATCATATAGCAAATAGTATTTGGGGTTAACAAACATAAATAGCATGATACAGATTTATGATTTGTTATTTAATATCTGCCAAATTCCTAAAATAAAATGGAGAAAAATTAACATATTTTGTCTTCTTATGGAAGTTTTATGATGTGCTAGTTACCTATCCCTTGAATATTTGACAATGGGCCTACTTTTTTGTTTGTTTGTTCATGTGAAGGGAGAGTGTATGAATTACTCTAAAGTTCTTATTTCTTGAAATTCTATTCAAATTTTTTATTTCCTCCTTTCAAATATTTTTGATAATATGAGACTAGAAAAGCAATGTTTCCCGTCTTTGGAGCTTCCTTTCTCTGTAACAATGAGACAACAGCACAGAGAGCAATGGGTCAGAATGTTGGTCTCTAGCAAGGGCTCAGGGAAGTTCTCTGTGATTAGCAGCTCTGCACATTTCCTAGGGCTGTTGTACAAAGAATCACAAGCAATGTTCCATAAACAAAAAAAGTGTGCTGTCTCACAGCTCTTGACATCTAAAATCAAGGTATCAGCAGGGCTAGTTTCCTCTGAGGGCTGTGAGGGAAGGATCTGTTCCAGGTTTCTCTCTTCAGTTTATGCTCAAAAGGTGTTCTTGCTGCATTGACCCCAATAAGAAGAGACAGATAATCATGTCTGGAGAAGGGCTTTCTCTGAGGGAGTAGTAAAACATCCCGAGGTGGGAGCTTGTGTGGCATTTCCCAAGAACACCAAGTACCAGTGTGTGAGTCAGAGTAAAGAAGCGGGATTGTATAAGGAAATAAGATCAACAAATCACCAGGACCAGATCAAAAAAAGCCTAGATGAAGATATCTGGTAGCCAGATCCTGGATAAGGACCAAGAATGGATCATGAGTGAAACAGGAACATAGAGAAGTCTGAGTAGATAAGTGATACCATTGGACTTTATGGAGAACAAAGGAGTAAAATTCAGAAGCAGAAAAGCTAATGCAATTACCCAGAGGAGAGATTATAGTGGTAGGACTAACATGTACTAGGGTGCCTCGACACTTTTCTCATTGCTGAGACAAAATACCCAACACCCAAAATTAAAGCTAACAGCTTGTGGAGGTTTCAGTCCATAGTCAGCACTCGCGCCTCGGGTGGAGCACCCTTAATCTGACCCAGAACTATTCCAAACCAATCAGTGGACTCATTTAGTAATCACACACCCTTGATCCCAGCATCACACACTCCAGATTCAGCCACCTCCAAAACGTCCCACATATGATTGCATAAGGCTTTGGGGGTCATCTAGACACAAGCCATAACACTAGGAGAAGTCATAACTGACTTGATATCAAATATATTTTGAACATTAAGTCCTCATATTTTCCACAGGAATATGATTAGAATGCTACATATCAGTAACTACTTAGGTTAATTTCTCAGCTGAATTAAACCCTTTCCAATTTCCTTTCCTATGACATACTGGTAGACTTTTCCTAGTCCTGTTTTACCAAAGGTATAGAATAGAGATTTGAGGGTACAATTATCTATATTTTGAAAGCTCAGGGGATCTAAAATATCCCCATTCCTAATCCATTCCTCTCCTATCCTTACCTTGAGGCTAAGATCTTGGTCACCTAAATCAGGGAGAGAGAGAAACATGCTTTAGAGTTAAATTATCACTACAGCTCACTCTGCATTTATTTGATGACAAAATTTCACCTTATTTAAAAGAATTTTTAATTGAGCCCCTCATATTTACAAGTAAGAGGGGTTCCTGAACATATAAACACAGTGTCTATGATTAAGATAAAGCAGTATGTTCCACCTTATTTAACAATTCACCTAACCTGCAGAAAATTATTTATATTAAATGCTGAACATGATTTGTTTTACTAAACTGCACACTCTCTGTTGTAATGTATATATATATTATCATTACTCAACATATTTCTTTTATTTAAAAGGATCTGATTTCTTTTATTTTGAAAATTTATCTTGGTATGATGCTTTCAGATTGTTCAAGTTAGTGCTTAATGTTCATAATAATGAAATCAAGTGAAAAATTTTGTGCGGCACTGTTATTTTAATATGCTAGAAGGTTTCCTGTTTTGTTTTTGTTTGTTAGGCTTGTGGTATCAGTACAAGACATTAAAAAGAAATAGAGTTTACAAGAATTTCAAGAATAGAAGAACTTTATAATAATTTCACTTTTTATAGAATATATATTCACAAACATTAGCCATAATAGTATTATTGGCATTTAAACCACTCAGAAGTTTATATATAATTAAATATATTTTAGTAGATCTTTTAAAATTTAACACCAAACAAAAGTATACAATAGGAGTGTGTGAATCTATATGAATTCACAAAGCGAGCATGTCATTTTAACCAAAACTTGTCAATACACAAAATATCACCTATGACCATAGAAACTCTATTTGCCCACTTTTCAAGTCACTACTACTTCTGGTCAGAGGAACACACTGTTAAATATTAAAACGGGAAACAGATACACTCTATTTTTGAGCTTCATAGAAATCCAGTAACATAGAATATATAGCTTAAATTGTTTGTGAAAAGTAGTCATTATTTTGTTTGAGTTTTAGTTTATTTATTCATAGTGCATTTTATATTATTTATTAGCCTTACTGACAAGTATCTGGGTTGCTTCCCATTTGGGATTATTACATACATCTTTTATATAGATTTTATTACGCTTGTCAGTGGATGGTCATATTTATATATGTGCACTTTTTGAGCATATATACTTAGGGATAGAGTGGTTGGTCATAAGATTTACCTATATTTTTAGATTATACTAGTTACTGTGAAAGACTTTTCAAGAGAGACTTCATAATTCATAGTCGCATTGGTGATATATTGTGTCCCCAACTTCATCAATAATTCACTTCATTCAAGCCATTGTCATTGCATTGAGGTTGCATTGGATGGTATTTTAATTGCTGTTTCTCTAACAAGTATGTCAAACTTTTTAAAATGTTCATTTGTGGTTAGCTACACTTTTTTATGAAACTAAATCTTCTGTAGAGTTTTCTTTTTATTTTGCAATCCACTCTTTTGTTAAGGGTGTATGAGAACTTTTTAATAATTTTGGAGAGATGATTCAAGTCATTTGAAATTCTGTGCTATTATATACTTGTATTAATCTGTGTCCCTCATTCCATCATACACACTTTGCTTTAAGGTAGCATCTGTTGGGGCCATCTGTCCCTGAATACTAGTTACACAGTCTACCACTTGACCATTTGACCCACTGACTTTACTGATGGCATCTTCCTTTCTCTATTTTCTATGTAACAGGCGTGTTTGCTTTCTCAGGAAAAATAAGTAAAGAAACAAAAGCAAAACTGTGGTTGATGAGAGAAGTTGACTTGTGGCACAGTGCTATCAAGATATCCATTTGTCTGGGAAAGGGAACAACTCTCTGCCTGGCAGAGATGTTTGCCACAACCACAGAGGCAAAGTCAAGAGAACACTCACCTGTGGAATTTCATGCTCCTGTAGGAGAATATTAATGCTTGCCCTTTGATTTTCATCCATGCCTAAAGTATTCATCACCAAGTTAGTTCCACGATTACAATGAGTCACATCTAAATCCTACAGCAGACAAAGAGAATCCATCTTTGCACAACTTCAGAGAGCAACTATAGTATTTGATGGGTTCTCAAACTGGCAAAATATGTGTTTCTTCCTGCCAGCATCTGCACTACCTTCGATTTGTAGATTATCACCTTCTAAATCATTCTAGTGACTCTCAAGGCAGAGGAAAAGATGATTCTACTTGTATTCCTGAAAGGAAACTCAAGTAATAAAGTGCAACCTATGAAAAGAGCCGAAGATGAGGATCAGGATGCATCTGTGGGTACCATCCAAGAGAAGGGTTTCAACCTGAGAACAATTTTTCCTGTCCTATTCAAGGTGCCTAAGATTTATGTTTCTTAATAAATATTCTTGGAAGCCAAAAGTTATCACTGAGTGATTTCTTCAACTTTCAGTTGGAATACTTGCATAGTGATTTTTTATTCCCCTGGTCATCCTATTTCTAATTTTATAAGTTTCTGAACATTTTGTTGCATATTCATCTTGCTTTTTAAGATAAATGTGATAGCCTCTTTTATCACTCTGAAGTATCAGCGTTAAGTTTTATTTTGGTTTCTGCCTAGTATCTGTGCCCACCTTGTTGTTTTCTTTCTAACTTTTTTGTTTGTGTTTGTTTGTCTGTTTCTCTCTTCCTATTCTGAGGTTTTCCCCAGAATATATGGTAACCCATATGCCTTAATCCATGTGATTAAGAGGGGACAAAGGGCTCAGAAGCCAATGGAAAGTTCTAAGCATCCACCAGGGGACAGGCAAACTTGAACCCCACTGGAGGGAGATCTAGACAGTCATTAGGAAAACCTGAATGCTAGCATTTCTGCTTCCTTCTTTTGTGGTAAGACAAACTTCCCAGAGACAAGCGTACTAATTTCCTGTCATGCAGATAGAAGTCTTGTAACCCGTATCCCAGAAATCAAATGGAATATGGGAGCCAAAGCGACAGTGGTTAAACTTTTTTTTTCTTTTGTACTGGGGATCAAACTCACAACCTTGCACTTGCCAGGCAGGCGCTTATGCCACTGAGCTAAATCCCTGGCAGCAACAGTGTTTATATGCGAATGATTCTTATTTTTATAACACTGTGCATTTTCTCTCCATAGAGCATTCAAGGCACAGTTTGACCCACACTAGTAAACAAACCTCCAGAGCAGTGTCATCTCCAGGGCCCTAACACTCCGGGACAGGCAAGGCTATCTGGATTTTTTTTTAAATCATCTAATCTTCTTTAACAGCAAAGTGCTTCACTCCTAATTCCTCAAACACTATTAGTTTCCAGGGTTTTTGAAATTTTAACAGTTTAATTTTGGTTGTTCAGCAGTTTGTTTTTTCTGTTTCCAAGATAGCATTTGGTAAGTGAATAGTCCTTGCCCATCTACTTTCTAGCTTCCAAAATTTCTTTGCAATTGTTTTCACCTCTATGTGGATCTAAATCCTTCAAAATAACTGTTTACCTGTAGTTTTAATGAAGTTTGCAAGGGTCAATATTAGGTTCATGTATCTGTCATTCTTATATAATTTTATTGTATAAAGAATAAATTTCATTATATTAAAGAATAAACATGAAGAAAAAGATCATCAGCCCACAAAAGTAGGATCTCTAGTATCCTAAACCAAAAATATAAAATATGGATTAAAATCTGTAGCAATGGCAAAATTTTGAGTGGTTTTTTTTTATGCCAGAGGGGAGACTGAAGTCTACAGTACTAGAGTTTAAGACAAAAGTCTAATAATAGCTATTAGCACTTCTGACAAATCTACTATGGACTTATCTGCAGATAAGAATGACACAGAAACACAGAAGAAATTACAAGTTACAGTAAAACTAGGTAGGCACTGAGCATCAATGATTACTAACATTAAAAAAAAAAAAGGTAACCAGGTGCCATGTGCTTCCAGATGCTGGTGCACAACAAAACTAGAAGCTTTAGCAAAGTACTGAACACAGATCTAATCAAAATCTAGATGTAACAACCAATTTATAGCAAATAGAGAGATCATATCATGCTAGATAATATATGGCATTATAAAGAGGAAAGGGAAACACTGTGGGAAACTACAACAGTGCTGTCTAGTAGAACTTTCAGCATTAGTAGACCTTTTCTACGACTGCATTATTCAATGCAGTAGCCACATGAGGCTATTAAGTATCTCAAATGTGCTCAGCGTGATATTTCAAATTTGTATTTAATTCTGTGTTAGATTCTTTTTAAATTTTAATTAACTGAAATTTAAATAGGTCCGTGTGGGTAGGGATAACCATTTCAGATTACATGGTTCTTTAGGACTTTTTTTTTTCCCCAACAAGTAAATAGCGAATAAAGAGGGAAAAGGGAGCCTATATGAAAGATTACATATGTGTCAACTAATTATAAAGCATAGGTAGCATCTGCATCCAAATTATATAAAATTATGTTCCTAAAAATTTTGGAAAATATGAGCAGTTATATTTGTTGATATGAAAGTAATTGTTACTTTGCATACAATAAAGACTCTATGGTTATGTTTATAAATCATGTCTATATAAAGTACTTATGTAAAATATTCACAGGTGAAATTATCTGATAGCATAGACTTGGCTCACCGTATTTCAAGGATAAGTGGAGATACTGATAAAACAAAGAACAGATAAAATAAAATTGGCACCGAAGCTAGTGATGGACATGTGAGAAAACATCATACAAGTCTTTACTCTTACATGCTTGAAAATTTCCTCCCAACTAAATCATTTACTACTGTGTCCCAACTCTAGATATTCTTACTCTAATATACAACTCTGCTTAGGGTATCTGAGGAAAAACAAAGAATTTAGTCACTTTTTAAAGGAAGAATTCTAAGTCGAGAATAGTAACAAGCACAATACACTTTACAAAGTAGCAAGTCCTCTTCCTTATCCAGGAGATTTCATTGCAGAGTTATGTTAAGTTTTTTTCAGGTTTCATTGCAAGTGTGACATTGAGGAATTAATTTAAAACTTGAGAATTCTGGTACACGCACAAGAGCAGACACATAAAAGTTGCAGAACAATCAATACAAACAGACACATCTTTGAAGGCATTCTTACAATGCCCAGGTGAGGCTGAGGGGGTCTAACAGGCAGGATGAAAACCTTTTCAGGCAACACTCTGTCTTCAGAAGTGAAACCTCAAATATTAAAAACTCTGTGGCATTTATTCATCATGAAGATCACTTGAGAAACTCTAGAAATTTGTCATTATATTTTATTAATTATAACCAGGTACAGCTAGTAAAACTAATTAAAATAACAGAAAACTCGAAGGCTACAGCAAGAATACGCTTTCTTGTAGGTCTCTCAACGTTGTCACTTAAGTTTAAACCAGATTAGAAGTTCAAATTTCATAATCACCAGACCCATGGTTACATGGTTACCTTTGCTGATTACTAATTCATAATGTTCCTATTGGGATAAAGGGAAGGGGAGAAATAATCACTCACTGTGCTTGCCAACTAGAATATATTTTATATCTTAAGACAGTTATCAATTCTATTACTATTATCTCCGTTTGTCAGTTCAAAAAAGTAGATTCAGAGACGTTAGTTTATTTGCTCAAGATTGCACAGTTCATTAGTAGAGGAATAGACTTTAAAGCTAGTTTATCTAGTCCCAACAGGATTTCCATTTTGTCTCATTGTCTTTGCTCTACTTGCTGTTATCTGGGTTTTGTATGTATGTAATAAAGGAAGAAGGAAAGAAAGAGGGAAAAAAGAAAAGACTGCCAGTGACAGACCTTTTGAAGATGGTACTGTTCTGGATCTAAAATGTTCCCCAAAGGTTTATGTGTTAAAGGCTTGGTACTTAATACAGCAAAATTTAGAGGTAGGGCTTTGGAAAGTGGCTGGATAGTGAGGGCTCTCATCTCATTAGTGGGCTCACAAACTCATAGGTTCACACTTCAGTGAATTATTGGAAAGTGAGAGAAATTACAAGGGATGGGAGCTAGTTGGAGGAGGTAGACATGCCCTCCTGGAGTGTATATCTTGTCCCCAGTCCATTGCTTGCTCTCTCTCTCTCTCCTGTCTGCCATGAGGTGAGCTACTTTTTTCTACCACTTGCTCCCTGCCATAATGTTCTGCCTCACCACAGGGCCAGAAGCAGTCCAGCCAAAAGGCTATGGACTGACACCTCTGAAACTGTGAGCCAGGATAAAACTTTCTTCCTCCAAAAGTTGTTTTTCTCAGGTATTTTGTCACAGCAATGGGAAACTGATGCAGATGGTTTAAATGATAACTGAAAACAGACTGACAGTTATAACTGAAAATGTCAAGAGGTGTGAATGTGTTTGTTTTCTAGGGTAGCTATAACAGATTACTATAAACTTTGTAATGAAACAATAGAAATTAATTTTTTCACAGAAGCTCATGGCAACATCATGCTCTATCTCCCTCTGCACCTACCTCTCTGGAATCTGCCTCTGCATCTATGGTTCTGCCCTTAGATACATTCTTCTTTTTTCTTAAAGGGTTATGCTTTCAATTAAAGGTTTCTATCAGTTCACTTCCTGTTATAAATCTTATGCTTCATTTCATCTTGTTTCTGTCATCTTCTATCCAAACTGGCAGTGTCTCTGCTAATAGAGCAGTCTCACAAACCTTGTCTGTGTCCCATGCAGGTCACCAGGATACACACCATTAGACAAGACATATCCTTCCTGTATAAACCCATCTCCTCTGGCTTTTGCTATGAAGATTGATGGGACCCATGAGCGACACATCCCATTACCTCAGGAAGTTTCCTAACCACACCCTCAGACCACTGTCATATGCATGATTATCCAATAGCAGCCTAGATCCTTCAGTTCCTGAGTGTGATGATTGGGTGTTCATGCTGTACGAGTGAGGTGTGCCTCCCTCAAACCAACAGCAGCCTAATTTTATCATGTTTTCAAATCTAGATAGGTTAAAAATCCCCCAAAAACCAAATGCTATTTCATCTTTGCTTAATAGTTCTTTCTCGAGTTTCTCTTTTTTCCCTTATTTTTCTAAAGGCAATAGCTACATATCAAGCCATGTTTTTAACATTTTCCTTGAAAGTATGTTCAGTTGAATATACCAAGTTTACTTCTTCCAAGCTGTGCTTTCCATTCAACAGTAGAAAACAATTCTGCCAAGTTTTCTGCCATTGTATGTCAAGGAACATTTTTCCTCTTATCTTCAATATCATGCTTGTTTCCTTCTAAACCCTCAACAGAAGCGCCTTTAATGTCCACATTTTTATCAATGATTCCTTCAAGAAAATCTAAGCTTCTTCTTGGAATGCACTCCAAAAGTATTCCTGCCAGTAAGTATGGTTAATTCCAATGCATCTTCGTTTTTGGTAATTTTTTATATCAGTACCACATTTATCAGTGGAAAAGTTTGCTTTAGGCTTCTAGGATTGTCATCAAACTCTACCACAGTGTTAATGATCTAATACATCATAAATGTTTTTTTCTCACAGTTACAGAAACAAGAAGTCTGAAATCAAGACACCAGCAAGGCCACATCCCCCGCAAAGGCTTTGGAAGGAGTACTTGCTTGGCCACTCCCTCCTTCTCCTGGAGGTCAGCAGTGTTTGGCATGCCTCAACCAGTAGAGGGAGCCCTCTTCAAATCCTTGGGCTGCGCATCTGCAAATTCAGCCAACTGCAGATGGACCACGAAGAAAGGCCTCTTGCGCTGGTAGGGAATATACACAAATGGATTGCTTGTCATTTGCCCCAAACTATATGGCATAAAACCTATCTGTGGAGCATTTCTATTGTATTAGTTCCTACAAGCAATCTAGAGATGGTTTAAAGTAACAGAAGCATTTGAGTAGGCCATAGGCAAGCCCTCTGTCATTTTATATAAGAAACTTGTGCATTCACAAAATTTAGTATCAGTAGTGAGCGCTGGAACCAGCCCTCCGCAGACACCAGAGGTGACTGTGAATAATGCATCACTGCCATTTCTACCTCTGTCTTCACATTCACCTTCTCCTTTGTTCTTCTTTTCATCTATACAACAAATATGTGGAAAAAATATGTGGCTCACTCTTGGAAAGACGGTGATGATAGAATTTTGGGCTCACCTATGCAATGCAGGTGGACTTCATGTCAAGAACATTAAGTTTCTTACGTTTGCACATGTAGAGTCACTAGGAATTACGATTTTGACATATTTTGTTAAAAGCCAACATTCAATCCGCTGTAGTGGACTACATGTACATGTGTGTATATGTACACTTATATTTTATATACAATTTCAAAAAGATATGCAGCTACATAGATCTGGTTATAATTCATTAAAACTGAAAATATGGAGCAAAACATTTCTCATTAATGACATTAAAATATATGAGATTAGTACATTTGCAAGCCATACTTTGCACCTTATACAAACATTGTCTTCCATAAAATAAGATTAATAGGAGTAAGGAAATCTTTCCCAAAATTGCTGTGGAGTAGATGTCAAACTGAAAGCTGATGTGAAACCAGCAGAAGCATTTCCTCCTTAAGAGAACCCTCAGTATATTTATAGTCACTACTCCATCACTCTTTATAAAAGGCACCAGATATTTGTCCTGTATGTACGGCCATCAAACTAGTTTTAATGGCAGGTCAAGATTTAATGTTTAACATTGCACAAGGATAAGGATAAATTTGAATATATATTCTGAAAATAGAGGAAATGCCTTGATAGAAAAAAGAAATCATGTTTCCATGTTGAGTCAGAAAGTCGACTTTTTTCTATTTCTTGTCTTTATGATTGGGAGTTGACACACAAGCTAGTTACAGTTTAATGCGTTTCTATTCCTATTTAAGTAGTAAATGATATTTCACACTTGGCCTAACTCTAACAATTCTTCCACGGAGAGCATTTACCCACGGTGCAGAGCAGACTTGGCAAGGATTCTACTTGGCGGACCCCTATCACAGTTGTTAATGCTCCCAGGAAATCTTCTTGGTTCTTTAAAACCTGCAAACAGCCTTTGTGTTCACTTTTTTTTTGCTAGAAATAATTATATTTTAGTAGTAAAACTTATTTGTATAAAGTTTTGAAAGAAAAATCATTGCCCAGCATATAAGACTTTTCCACTTAAAAAAAGAGAGAGAGAAAACACTTTAATTTCTTAGCTGCTGACATGAAATTTCTGTCTTTTTAGGCAGAATGGACTATTCCTAGTTAAGTCTAAGCCCCGATGCCTCACTAACCTTGGAATGGTGCTTTGGTTGTGAAATCTGCAAGATAACTGCTAATTCAGACATGAAGAAGGATCATATGTGTTTCTGGGTGGGAGGAGTAGCAGAAGACAATATTGGCAACAAAGGATCAGAGAGAATCAAAAGGCTTTATCCAGGAAAGCAAAAACCAAACCCCACAGAATGGGAGAAAACATTTGCAAATCTGCTAAGGGTCTATATTCCGAATACACAAAAAACACTTACAACTCAACACAAAAAGACAAACAGCCCAATTTAAAAATGGACCAAGGCCTAGACTAAACATTTCTCCAAGTATAAAATACAAATGACCAAGAAACTCAACACCACTCACAATTTAAGAATTGTAAATCAAAACCAAAATGAGATATCACTTCATATCCACCAGGGCAGTTATATTAAAAGCAAAGAAAACATGGCAAACTAAAAGTGTATCAGCAAAGATATCAAGAAAATGGAGTCCTCATACACTGCTGATGGGAATAAAAGTGTAGCTGCTGAAGAAAATATTTTGGTAGTTCCTTGATAATTTAAATATAGAATTATCATATAATCCAGAAGTTTCAGTACTGGATTTATAACCAAATGAGTTAAAATAAGATGTTCAAATATAACCTGTACACAAATATTCATAGCACTACTATTCAAAATTGCCAAAAGATGGAAATACTCAAATGTTTACTGATTCATGAATGGAAAACTAAATGTGGTATAGATAAACAATAGGATAGTATTCAACAGTACAGAGGAATGAACTACTGGTACATGTAATAGCATGAATGAACCTTGAAAACAACATGTAAAATGAAGGAAAGTACTATATATAAAGATAATGTATTGTATGATCTGT
Source organism: Dasyprocta punctata (assembly GCA_004363535.1). Taxonomy (NCBI): domain Eukaryota; kingdom Metazoa; phylum Chordata; class Mammalia; order Rodentia; family Dasyproctidae; genus Dasyprocta; species Dasyprocta punctata. Next base: position 154,478 of record RJWM01000370.1, on the reverse strand, counting down.
CATCTACTACCCAGAGTAAAAACAGGATTGAAGGAGAGATAAACCAGGATATGACTGTTTAATGGGTGTGGAGTTCTTTTTTGTGGTGATGAAAAAGTTCCAGAATTACTGTTGAGGGATGCACAACAGTGTGGATATGTAAAATGCCAGGGATAATAAATTTTATGCTATGTTTATTTTATTATATACCAATAAATAGATAAAAATATTTGAGAAAAAATAAGGAACTAGGGAAAGAGACACATAAGAAATTTCTGTGTGATCCAGGCAACATCTTCCTTTAATGCAACTCAAAAATAATTCAGTCTTTTCTAAAGACCGTAGAAAATCTAATATTTCTGATACAATTGGATTTAGTCTGAAATTGGTGTCTTGACTGAGATAAGATTTTGCCTACTTGATCAATTTGTACAGGCAGAGACAGCAGACACTTGATATACATGTTTAATTTGAAAACTATTCAGCACCTACTATACATCCCTATGCTAAGCCTTGGAAACTATAAAACAATATAGATTACTCTCAGAATCGACCTTACAGTTATGCTTTTCTCTAAATTATAATCTATGTTCCCTCCTTCCTGTTCCCTATAACATATGCAGGCATGTCTCCACTCTATCTAAAACTCTAGGACTTCCCCCAGTCAGCCCTCAGTGTTGGAAGAGGCCAAGACTCACCATCCTGTCAATCATACCAACTTCTAATAAATCAGTATTTGCCATGTTGCTGGTGTCACCTGTTCTGGTTACCAGGTTGCTGTCCTCTGTGTGTAAATCACTGTGATCCAATTTCTCCAATTAGCATCTCTTACTGTCTTGCATAAAAAATCCCTCACTCTCTGTCCTATGGAACAGAAATCATAGGCTTGGACCTGAATTCCCATCGTTTGGTCAGAAACTGTTTCCTGCTGCCAAGTATTCCTAATGTCTCACATTTCACAGAATTTCTGCTTACTTCCAGCTTTCAATTTCTGTGTGACTGGGCTCTTCTCTTCTGTCCTCCAGGACGCTGTTACTGCATGGTAGTCCATCTTCAGACCAGGGCTTGTCTGGACCATGTTCCATTATTATTTCATATTTCATTAATTAATAACAGAAATTATAGTGACCAATAATGAAATAATAATAATGACCAAAGTAATAGTACTTATTGTGTACTCTGTACTAGGAAGCATCATAAATATTTTAAATATTTGATTTACTATTCTCATCAAACAAGCAACTAAGACTCATAGAAGTCAAATCTATTTCCCAGAGTCACACGGCTAGTCAACACCAATTTCAGACTATCTGATTAGATAGAACTTGAACTCAGGTGGGCCTAGTACCAAAAATGCTGACTTTTAATCACTATAACACCCTGTGAGATCTAGGGCCTCCCACTGCACTACGGGCTCAGTCAACCTTAAAGAGAGTACCTAAAGGGATCCAGCTGGTGGGAAGTCCTGGCGTAACTGTCACTTGGACCATGTGTCCATGGTCATCACTGCGTGGAGACAAGCATTTGAATTCTGTCTTAACTAAATCATCACAGAGATGCCAAATATATTTCAAGGAAACGTGCACTGTGACACATGCCGTGGACTATTATAATTTGATGATATTGGAAATCACAAAATACTCTTTCCAGTGGATGTTTTAAAAGCAGATAGAAGTGGAAGAAGTTTAATAATTATTTACTTGACTTCCCTCTTAAAGTGTCTTTCTGCATTATCAAAATACATGGAATCAGGTGCTCAAAATACATGGAATCAGCGTACATCTCAAACTGCCTTTGTCACTAAGGTATTTCAGATACGGTCTCACAATTCTTAGCAGGGACTTTATGTTTTGAAACAAGGACAGGATTTCCCAAATTCTATACATGAATAACATGTCAAGTCGTATTTCTGTTGTAATACATTTTATTTATTTTACTATAGTGCTTGAAAAATGTTTAAATCCATCTTTCCTACACACAGGTATTATGCTAACTTCTTAGGGTATTGAAAACTTAAATAAAGCTACTCCTAGCCTTAAAGTAAAATGTAACTCTCTCAAGAATTACTTGGTTATGGAAAGATTTTCCTACAGGTGTCTCTGCAGAAGAATTCATTAGTCAGTAATACTGTCAAGGCTGTACAGATCTAGAAGAAAGTATTAGATGAATTGTGGTCACATTTGATTAGATTTGGACCTGAGGGAATAATTCCATACATCAAGGAAACAGGAGAATGAGCTCACCTACAATACTTTGTCCCTGATAAATTTCACTCTCTACTAAACATGAATAGTTAATTTTTAAGGAGAATACAAGAAGCACATGCATACCACATTTAGAGGTGAAACTATTTCATCTAACACTTTGCTATAAAATGTATTTCAGATCCAATCACTGGATACCAGAAAATAGCCTTTGCTATTAAAGTAAGTCAGTAATTTATGTCACTCTGACAATTTAAAATTGTCTAGCTTGCACATCTAAAGTGAAATTTAAAAATCGGTAACTGCAGATGATATATTCTTGTCAGGAAAAAAATAAATACTGTAACTCTAACTTACATGTGAAATATCCATGATGATCTTAGATTTTTTTCTTATTATTATTTTCCCCTTTTTAGATTTTCAAAAGCATTCATTAGCCCTTTTTTCTTTTTTCTTTTTTTTAATGTGGTCAAAAATTTCCAAGAAAATGCAATTATGGGCTACGAATCTATTATTCTAGTAGGAAGAGCAAGAAATGAGTTCAGAGAGGATTGAAAAAGAAATAAATTGTGTTTTATGTTAAGAATTTTGTTGAATGATTGATTCTCTTTGTCTCACTACAATACTTACAGCAGCCTTTGAAGGTAAATGTAGCAAGAACTCAAAGGAGTATTTCTACTGTCTCAAGTTTGATGAGGGCTTGATGGCAGGCAGCAAAGGAAGATGTCTGAAGAAAGTCACCTGATGATCCCCACACAGCACTTGCCAGGAAGGGGTGGTCATTTTGCTCTGTAAATCTTACCTCAGAATCCATAGTGATAACACTCAAAAGACAGAGACAGGGCAGTAGGGAGAGAAGAAGAAAGAGAAAGGGAGGGACAGAGGGAGGGATAATCTCTGGAGAGAGTTTATTTGGAGAGAGGTGAAGAGCCCTGATATCCATGTAAGTGGAGAGACAAACGTCACCACTGTTAACTCAGTGAGAGGTAACTTTCAGACTCAGAGCTTTGACTTTATACCTCAAGGAATATTAAGACAATTGCTACACTGATACCTTAAAATATGCAAATATAAATGTTTATGAGTACCCATCTGCTCCCAGAGTATAGAACCTGAGCTGAACAGTAGCTGCACTTCTACTTGTCAAAAATCAGTGCTTCGAGGAAAAATTTGCTTATATTTTACATGATACCAAGTGGGAACGCCAGGAGACAATGGGACAGCAGAATAGGGGCTTTTCCTCCAAATACCCATTTATTCATGCATTTCATCAGCAAGTATTTATTGAACAAAGATAAATATGGACAATGTGGCCTTCTAAAATTTTATGTCCTATTGAACAAAGACAAGTAGTAAACAAATACATCGAATTGTGAAAAATGCTTTGGAGAGAAGCAAAGGCATAGAGTGGGGCAGAAATGCATAGTGGAATATGGTAGCCAGCTGCCGTGAGAGGGCTCCCGCATGAGCAGCCACTTGGGAAAACATGCCCAGCTGCTTCAGAGGGGGTCCACTTAAAGGTTTCCAGCAGAGGAATCTCGAGAGCACCGAATTGCCCACAGCACTCAAGGCAAGAGACAATTTTCAGTATTTGCTAAGAATAGGGGGAAAAAACATAAAATAAGTGCCATTTCACAGCTAAACATTTTCTCCTATCCCCCCCACCCCACCTCCATTACCCATACCAACATCGCAAGAGCCAGAATACTAAGGCACGGAGATAATGTTGAAGAATACAGAGGACTGGAGGATTACAGAAGAAAGGGTAATTGAGAAGTGGTCTACATCTACTGTCTTCCCCACTACCGCTTTGTACCCTGAAAAATACTCCAAGTGTGGGAGGGCAAGTGTTTTAACCTCAGTGAAGCCTAGAAATGTTGACTGCTTGTCTGCGCCAGCATTTTTAGGAAATGAGAGTGAGTTCTCTTTTAACCAGAAGGGTCCCCAAGGACTTTTTTTTTTAATCTAAGAGGGACTGAAAATGTCATGGAAATTTACTGAAATTGTTAAGAGCATCCAACAAGTAATTCACCCTGGTCATCTGAACAGAAATGGAAGGAAAATAAAATTGTTTAACGATTGTGCCTCATTCAGTTACATTCTTTCAACATAATAATCATAGGCAAGTAATTGAAGTGCAGAGAGTGGATTCATCTATCCAAGTTCATATGCACAACTAAAAAACAGTGGAACCAGAAAGCCAGGATAGGAAAATCAGTGCTATAATTGACTCACCTGGAAAAGACACTGGCTCCAAAGCCTTGAGCAGGAGACCATTCAAGAAGAATAATTGCCTGTGGAACAATTCTTTGTGCTTAAACCTCTTGAGGGCTACACAGCTTCAACACAAGTTCTCCTTGGAGAAGAGCATTTCTTCACTGAATCTTTGGCCCCAAATGTGGCAGCACTGTTTTGTCACTTCACACAAACAATTGACCCGTTATCTTCTACCTACTCCTTGTCCTGATTGCCCAACTTGATCCTCACGCATTTGATCTGAAGGGTATAGCTCTGAACTGACATTAATTCAATACATCCCTTAGATTTTTCCAATGTGTATTCATGCAAATAATTATTTGATCTCACAATAACCCTAAGGAAAGAAGGATAAGTATTATGATGATTATTTTTATCATAATAGAAAATGAAACTGAAGCGAAAGAGGATAAAACTGAAACTAAAGAGTTGGAGTGAATCGCCCAGAGTTACCATGCTACCAGCTCTGAGAGGCAGACTTGAATGCTGCTCCTGTAGCACACAGTTTAATGTTCTTAAGAGAGATTTAAGAAGATTAAAGTAAGTACTTTTACTGTTGCCGATAGAAAGGAATGAGATAACCATTTGTGTCAGAAATAGACATGCCAAATAATTTGCGGTTTTCACTACTTTTAAATTTTACATTTGCTATAATTTAGTCTCTTTTTCTTTAGCTATGCTAAGGCCTCTGGCACTCTCAACTGAGAACAGTTGTTTGAAGGTTTTGATTAACTTCAGACAATTTTTTTTTTCTCCTTCCTTTGGCTCTCCTAATTTATAAGTCAAAAAAATAAAACATTTCTCTGGTTAACTTTTACCACCCACACCCCATGTTTTATGTGTGGGACAAATTTCAGCTAGATACTGTTATTTCCTAACGGAAAGCTGCTAAGGCTTTGCTTATGAAATTCAAATAGGCAGTAAATATTGAAAGGCAACACAGTGAATGGATTCAAAGGACAGATTTCAAACAATTAGGTTGAAAATTTTTGTTTCATTAAATAAGTGTACACATATTTGAGACATAATATATGTCATTAAAATTATCACCAAGGCATAATTAATAAGATAAACTTTAAGATTGTTGAAATACAAGAATCTTTATAAGTGTGTAATCATTTATTGATTTAAATAACTGTCCTTTACTCAGCGCACAATGTCTCTGGCTACTGACCTGTCAGTTCTGTTACAAATTGTTGTTAAATTGTGTCATGTTCAAAAGACCAAAATCTTTTTTATAAACTGAACATAGAAAAGGACTATTAAAACAGCAAAATCATATTGATTAATTTATATAGATAATGCATATCATTCCCTGTACAGCAAAAATATTTAAATTGTAATATGTCCTCAAGGGCAAATAAATTACTAGGTCATCCCTTCAACTGACTAGAACTTACAGGTTTCATGATGATAGTGCTTTCTTTTCGCAAAAATAAGTTGCACATTATTGAAGTTAGATTAACATTTTACAAGTGCGTCACATTTTTTGTAATATGTTTTATCACCAAAGTTATAAACATGAAAGAACTCTTTCCCATGGAATATACAGATGAATTGAAAACCACACGCTTTTCCTTTTTACTTATTTTATTCTATTTCTTGCTATATATGCAGATTTGCTTGAAATTAGAAAAACAGTCAAAAGGGCTTTCTTCCTAACAAAACTGCATTTTACAGAATATCAATACAATGAACATTTTATATTTAACCACTTTCATCATAGACATTTTAAATATACAACAAAGTAGAGAAAGTAGAATAATGGATATTTGTGTTTCTGTCAAACAGCTTCAACAAATAGCCAATACTGCTTTTTCCATTTCTCTGTCTTTGTAATTATTTTGAAAGAAATCTTAGATATCTCAGGATTTTCTCTGTAAATATTTTGCTATATTTCTTCAAGGGATGACTCTTTTTAAAAACATAAGTATAATAGCACTATAATATAAAAATTAATAGTAATTTCTATGTACTCTCAAATACTCAAAGAACATTCAAGTTTCTATACTTTGGTTGCATTTCTTTTACTTAATTTTTTTCTTTTGTAGATTCTTTCTCTCATTTTTAGTCTTCAATTTATTTATTGAATAACCCGAATTGTTTTTCTTAAAACATTTTGTACAGATTACGCTGATTGTATCCCTGTGTTGTCTGCTGTTCCTTCCATGAGCTCATGGCTAGACTAACATATTACTCATTTTCTCTCTTTATGTGGCAAAAATACACTTACATGTTTTTCAGATTTTTTTTTACCATATCTGAGTACCTAAAAAATAGTTACTCCTCTTTCTGTGATTGTTCCATACATTCAAATATTGTCAGTATGACCCATTCATTATAACATGCCTGACCTCCTTTTCACTTACTCATATTGGCAACCATTGATATTTATTACAAAATCCATTAAAGTTTCCAAAATGGCACCTGATTCAATGGTTTTATGTACATTTACTAGCTACAGTGTTTCTTATAGAGTAAAATATTTGCCTACTATTTGGTTAGTTTGAGCTCCAGATATGACAGGAAAGATTTTATTTACCAATTTTCAGAATTAGGAGATGTTTCCATGGCATTTTCCTAAAGTGACCAAAGAACTATAAGGCTGACTTTTCACTGATTTTAATACATTTGCCATGTTAAAACCCATTGCAAATATTCAGACGGGGGCTTATGAAACAGAAGAAACTGAAGCTTTTACTCTTAAGGTTTTTATGCAACCTCAGAGGTCGTGGATATCTTTCTCATCTTCTGTTAAAACAAGAATCGCCAAGGTTTCTTTTTTATTTTTTTTAACCATTTTCCCTTCCTAGATCTGGAATCAGCCATTTACCCAATGAACTCAGTTCTTTGTGGTAAGAAAATTTAAAAATTACAACCTGGACTCCACTGAATTATTTACAGATTAATGGATATTTAAAGCAGACTACAGATCTGAAATCATCATGAAAATATTTTAAATCTGTTATAAAACTCACAAAGCTTACAAAATAGTAAGTTTCTCTAGAGAACTGAAGATTTCTTATAACATTTTTATTGATTCCTATTAACTCGTTTCACCTAATTTTACCTCATAATAATAACATAGTAACCTTTTGTAGTTAGTAATTTTTTGGAATAACTTTTCTTTCTCCTAACTTTGCTGTACTTGAATTTTATACAAGTCTTTTATTAGTGGAACACATCTTTTCATTGCTTTATTTGTCTGTCAGCATCCAGTCTGATAATAGTTTAATAATATCTTCAATTGAAATCGTCATCATATTTGTCTTATGCTATCATTAGATTCATTTTATTGCTTTTTATTTGACTTTGTTTTGTAAAAATTTTCTGCTGTTGTTATTTTACTAACAGGGATAAATTTTGCATTTCTTTCTATTTTTAACTTATATTTATAAAATATTTATCATGCATACCTATAATCTAAAGATAGTCAGTAGCTCTACCTTCTCCTGAATAGCAGCAACAACAAGAAGAAAAAATTTTCAAAACCACTCTGGCATTATGTATATAACTTTCCCCAGAAAGCCAGTGATACAATAGGACCCCCAGCTAGGGTACACGTGTTGGAGGTGCAGGACTACCTGCATGGAAAAGTCCAAAGCAACAGTAACAACAGAAGCCAGCAGGTGGTAAGTTAGGTGAAGTAACAATACACTTGGGGACAAAGACTCTCAGAATAGAATAGGACATGTAGGGCTTTCCCCTCTTTTTTCCCTTCTTTTTCTTTTTCTTTCCTAAATGGCTGGGGAGAATTTCATCCCCCAAATCCAGAGACCAAGATCAGACCCAAACCCAGCACAAATTCACCTGCAATCTTAGATAGAGTACACATTTCTGGGCTCTGACTTGGCCTTTTCACAGAACACTAAAGGAACACTAGATGCTAGAGGAATTTCACTACTTTTGTTTTCTCTGTCTGATTGATTTACCTCTTTGTAACTGGTTGGATTAGTGAGGTTCTCTCTCTCTCTCCCTATTTAGCTCTGCTTTTCTTTTTGTATGTTCGTTGTCGTTTTTTCAGTGTGTGTGGTTATTTTTGTTTGCTGGGTTTTTTCCTCTTTTTCTTTTTCTTTCCTTTTTCCTTTTCTTTATTTCATAATTTATATGGTTGATACATTGTGTCAACTTGAGAAGTTTAGAAATTTAACTAAGGGACTCAGCTAGGAGCCAAGGTCCTTACTTTATAAACATCCTAAGCCTGCACAGGAGGAAGGCACAGAGATGATGTGATTGCTACACCTGCCCTGGAAACTTATGGGACACAATGGAAGCACTCTTACAAGGGAAATTTATAGCAATGAACTCTCACATCAGGAAAACAGAACAAGCTCAAATAAACAACCTAATGTTGAACCACAAACTTTGAGAAAAAGAAGGACAAGTCAAGCCCAAAGCTTATATGAGGGAGGAAATTATAAAGAGCAGAAATTAATGCAATTGAGACTAAGGAAACAGTACAAAGAATCAATTAGTTGAAAAGTTGGTTGTATGAAAGAATAAAAATATTGACAAACCATTAGACAACCTCCTTGAAAAGAGGAAACAAAAGACACAAATTCAAGAAATTAGAAACTAAAAGGGGGAAATTACAATGGGTCCTACAGAAATCCAAAAGATCATCAATACCTACTATGAGAACCTATATTCTAATAAGATGAAAACCACAGAAAAACTGACAGATTCCTAGACACAACTGAATTACCAGAACTAAATCGAGATGATATAAAAATTCTAAATAACCTGATACCAGCTAATGAAATTGAAAATATGATTAAAAACTCACCAACAAGAAAAGCCCAAGCTCTGGCAGATTCACAGTTTAATTCTGTAAGAAATTTAGAGAAGAATCAATGCCACTAATGCTGAAACTTTTTAAGGAAATTGAAAGGGAAGCAATACTTCTAAAATCATTCCTGGGAACAAGTATTACCCTGATTCTAAAACCAGAGAAGAACGCAGTCAAAAAAGACAACTACAGACCAATCTCCCTGATGAACATTGATGCAAAAATCCTTGACAAGGTACAGGCACACAGAATGAAACAAACTGTCAAGAAGATTATACACCACGACCAAGTAGGATTCATCCCAGGGATACAGGGATAGTTCAACATACACAAATCAGTAAATGTAATATACCATATTCACGGAACCAAAGACAAAAATCACATGATCATCTCAACAGATGAAAAAAAGCATTTGACCAGGTCCAACACCCATTCATGATAAAAAAACTGTAATAAATGGTATTTTCCTTAATCTGATAAAAGCTGTCTATGACAGATCAAGAATTAACATCATACTAAATGGTCAAAAACTGAAAGTTTTTACTCTGAAATCAGAAGCAAGACAAGGATGTCTACTATCACCACTCCTATAGCCCGAGCAATCAGACAAGAGAAGAACCAAAAGAATAAGGATAGAAAAGGAAGAATTTAAATTTTCATTATTTGCTGATGGCATGATACTCTACATAGAAGACCCCAAAAAGTCCACCAAAAGACTTGTAGATTGAATAGCCAAATATACAAAGTCAACACTCAAAAATCAATAGCATTCCTGTACACAAGTAACAAACTCACAGAGCATGAAATTAGGCAAAGCACACCCTTTAAATCCAACAAAGTGAAAAACTAAGAATCAAATTAACAAAGGAAGTTAAGCATCTATACATTGAAAATTACAGGACTTTGAAAAAGGAGATCAGAGAGGATATCAGAAAATGGAAAGATATCCCCTGCTCATGGATAGGAAGAACCAACATAGTCAAAATGACCATACACCCAAAACCATAATGTGAATTTAATGTAATCACAATCAAAAAATACTATCAGCACATCTCACAGACCTAGAGAAAGCATTTCTAAAATTCATTTGGAACCAGAAGAGACCTAGAATAGCAAAAGCAATTCTGGACAACAAAGGCAAATCCGAGGACATTGCAATTCCTGACCAGAAATTATACTGCAAAACTACTGTGACAAAATCAGCACGATATGGGGGAGCAGGGGAACACCTCAGGATTAGCAGAACAGCATAGAAGATACAGATGCAATGCCAAACACTCAGCTACCTTTTCACTGACAAAGGAGTCAAACATGCTCACTGGAAAAAAGACAGTCTAATAAATGATGCTGGAAAAACTGGATTCCCACATGTGGAAGATTTAAATTAGACCCATGTCTATCATTAAGCACTGGACTCAAAATGGATCAAAGATCAAAATATTAAAGCAGAAACACTAAATATACTGGAAGAAAAAATAAGTACACAGTTTGAAGACATAGGTGTAGGCAGAGACTTCTTGAACAAAACCCAGATCACACACGAAATACTAGAAAGAATCAACAAATGGGATCTCAGCTTATTAAAAAACTTCTGCACAACAAAAGAAATCACCAAGAGTGAAAAGACAACCCCCAAAGTGGGAAAAGAATCACAGCCTGTTGTTCTCAGACAAAGGGTTTATAGTAGAACACATAAAGTGTCCCCCCAAATTCAAAGACCCAATCCAAACATGGGTATCTGAAATAAATGCACTTTTCAGATAAATAAAAATGACAAATGAATATATGAAAAATTGTTCAATGTCATTGGTCATTTGAGATACACAAATTAAAATTAAAGCAACACTGAGATTCTATCTCACTCCAGAATGAATGGCTAGCATCAAAAAATCAACCAATAACAAATGCTGGAGGTGATACGGGGAAAAATGAACACTTCTCCACTTTGGTGGGAGTGTAGACTGGTGCAACCACTGTGGAAATCAGTGTGGAAATTTATTTAAAAACCAGCATTAAATGTCCCATTCAACCCAGCAATTCCCCTTCTGGGTATCTTCCCAGAAGAATTCAAAACATCATACCACGGTGATATATGTGTACCCTTGTTTATAGCGGTGCAATTTGTGATAGCTAAATCTTGAAAAATAAAACAAATTGCCCATTGACCAAGGAGTGGATAAAAAAATGTGTTTTTTAAAATATAATGGAATGCTACTCAGCCACAAAGAAGGATAACCTGGAGATTTTTATAGGCAAATGGATGCAACTCTAGATCATACTCATAAATGAAATAAATCAGACACATATGTAAGCATTGTATTGTCTCACAAGTGTGAGAAGCTGAATGAGTAAATAAGATCCAAATATATTTTGTAAATTGGGAAAAAACTATTCAAAGGAAAAAGAGAAACTGTGGAAAGTGAAAAGGAAGGGAAAAGGAAAATGCACATATATATACACTAATAGTTAAGATGGTTATACAGCTAGTTTCTTTTAGTTCATTGAAAAGAAAGGTTTGTGCTAATACTGTTTGGACAACATTTCGTGCCTATATCTTATACTCTGAGTAACTACTATGAGGATAACAATATGCAATGCAAAATTGATCTAATCATATGAGTATTAATTGTTCTATATCTATGTCTGTTAATGTAAGTAACCATTTTAAAGATAACGATATGCAATATTGCAACCATTGTCAAGTTTCTATCATCCTGTTTTGTAAACCTGCAATGTTACTGTTGTGCATTTACTCTAGTTGTTTCTTTGTCTCTTTTGCTTATTGTCTTTGTTATATATGTCTCTTTTTTTCACTTAAATAAAAAAATAAAAAAAAACAATATGCAATGTATCAATTATTGTTTATCTATTAGCCTGTTTGGAAACTTTTATTTTTACTTCTATTTTTTTCTCTTTAAATTTAAAAGAAGAATCTACCATTGTCCAAAGAGATTTTAATGTAATAGAATAAATAAAATAGTATTAAATACTCTCTTTATGTAATCACTATGAAAGACAGTACAATAAAGCAAAGTTCATAGTGATTATTTTAAAATCAAAAGGCAACCTTTTCTAATGAAATCAGAGTTTAAAATAGCCTAAAACTGCAAATAATAGGAGAAGCAAATTTTCTTCCACAGAAAATTATATCCTAATTTAAGATATTATAAAAGTGTTCTCTTGGTATTTCTTTCATCACTCAATTAAATACAGAGAACTACAGTATCAATATGATTTTAGTGTATTGGCTTGATAAGTCAGAGCAATTAGCCTAAATAAATTGTTTCTCACTCATTATAAGTTAAGACTTAACAACTCAGAGAAATGCTACCTAGTAGCATTTTAAATAAGGAGTCCTCTCTAATAACACTGGAAAAGAAAGGTAAAAATGCAGTGAATGTTGAACAAAAAGAAATAAGACTGTTTTCATTTTGTGGTGATATGCTACTTATTAGTTTTGCTTTGCTGTTTCCTTTTAGTTCATAATTAATGAAAAGGAGATCAGAATATAGATTTGATTTGGTCGCTGGGAAAAAGGCATCTTTGTTACATTAAAGCATCACTTGGTGATTCCCACAGAATCAGTTATTTTGCCAGTGTAGTGAGAAACTAACTATTTTCTTGGGAAAATCGCCATTATTTGTAAGTATTTGCTACTAAACCAGCCAAGAACTTCAGTTAGACGCTGATCTTGGCCTCTGAGATTTGTATTTGGATGGCTGCCCTCTTCATCACTAGAATTTTATTCCCTGACTCATTTTGTCCTTACTGCTGTCTGATTGCAAGGATTTCCTTTTCTTTCTTTTTGGCCTGAAAACATTTTTGGAACATTTTTGCCGATACTTTATTTTATAATCTTTTTTCCCCAGAATCTGTATGTGTTTGTAGCAGGAAAGTCATGTTTGCGAGCATATTTTTCTATGGTAAAACTTCCTATGGTAAAATAAACAAACAAAAAACACACAGGAGGTCTTAATTCATATTACAATTGGACTTAGCCCAGGTTGTGCCAAGAAAATAGAGGCAGTCTATTTGAGGAAGTGATTCCAAGAAAAAAAATGCGCGTTTTATGGAGAGTGAAACAAGAACAAGGAAAGATAAACCTGTGGGTGGATAATCAAGCAGCCCACAACTGTGGTAACTAAAACCCTGCCCTGTCAAGGAACCATTGAAGAGCTAAGTCCTGCTTAAAATTATACATCCAAGAGACAAAGGAACAGAGTAAGAGACCCCTTCTTCTTCCATCATATTTATCAGTTTGCTGCACGGGAAGTTAATCTCTTTGTGCTCCTAGAATCGTGTACAGGACAGGGACAGTGACAGTGAGCAGGTCATCCCAGGCCACCCCACACGGTGACACCAGGGAAGCGCTGAGCAGAGAGCAAGGGCCCTGCTGCTGCTGTGGCCACAGTGTCCTACTGGGACACATCTGCTCAATGGGCTGCAGTCCTGGGAGGTGAAGGGGGGAGGGCAGGGGACGGGAGTCAGGGCAAAAGAAGGGTGGATGCAAGGCTTTTCGGAAAAATGACAGCGGCCGAAGTTTACCTTTCCATGATTCAAGAGAAGTCCTATTTCTCGTAAACTGCAATTTCTGATGGGAGAAAAAAATCACACATACAAGTGAACATTTTCATATTATAACCCTTTAACTCATTACATGATTAATGTCTCAAAGCAAAAACAGATACACAAGACTTTAGTTTTTTACTCTTACTTTCAATTTACACTTTCATTAACTTTCCATACTATTTTGATTAACTTCTACTCATAGTTTCTTGGGTCATGTTTTTAAAAATAACTTCCCATGATTAGTATTTACAATCTTTTCTTTTTTTACTCAGAGCATATAAATTTTTATGTAAAGATAACTTTTTTCCATTTTAAACATATCATTGTATTCTCTTTCCTGTCTATATTAATTTTCATTTCATTTTATCCTTTGATATTTATAGTGTATTTGAATTAAGATATTATAAGAGGACAGATCTCATGCTAAGTATTCTTATAATGAATTTAGGGGACACAAGGAAACTTTTGGAGGTGAAAGATATATTTATTATGCTGTCACAATCGTTTTATAGGTAGGTGTGTGCATACATTTGAACTACTCAAAAAATATATATTAAATCTCTATTAAAAATGTATAGGTTTTTGAATATCAATTTTACCTGAATAAAACCTTAAAAATATTTAGTTTTCTTGTTTGTAATTTTAAAGAAAATGAAAATATTAAAGGTCTTCTGTTAAAACGTCTTTAATTTCTAAGTGAATATAATTTGAAATCTTTGGCAGATATTCAGAATCAGTATACATTTTATTCAATGACTATAAAGTTCTTCCTTCTTTATAAATGGTTATAAAAATTCTTTTTTTATTTTAAAAGATAAAACAGAAAAAAGAATAGAAGCAACACAGAAAGTCAAAAAAAACAAAGAAATCAATACTAGTTATATTACATATTGTTATCTTAGAAGTAGTTGTTCAAGTTACAAGATCTAGGCATAAAAATGATCAGACAATCAAATAATGACAACACAAATTATTCTTTTTAATGAACTCTCAGAGAATTAGTAGTACAATTATCTATCTGGCATACTTATACATACATATAGATATATGTGTATACCTACATACACATAATATTTTCCTTTCTTCCATTTCTCCTTTCCCCATCCAGCTGATCTTTAATCTTGAGCACTTTCTTTCCCTTTCATTATTACAATATCTACTGTACCTTTTGTGTCTTATTACTCTTTCAGTTTTTTAAATTATTATTTTTTATACTAGGGAGACAATACAATATTTACAAATGTGAGTGATTTATTTTACTTAGGAATACAGTCTCAAGTTGCCTCCATTTACCGATAAAAACCTCAAGATCATCCTTTTTTTATAGCTGAGTAATATCCATTGTATAAAAATTCCACCTTTTTCATCCATTCTGCAGTTCATGGGCATTTTGGTTGTTTCCAAGATTTAGCAATTACAAATTGCGCTGCTATAAACACGGGTGCACATATATCACTGTGACATAACACTTTCAATTTTTCTGGGAAAATACCCAGAAGGGGAATAGCTGGATTGAATGGGACTTCCAATCCTAGTTTTTTGAGGACTCTCCATATTGATTTCCACAGTGGTCACTCTAGTCTACACTCCCACCAACAGTGGAGAAGAGTTTCTTTTCCCCATAGCCCTGCAAATATTTGTTATCAGTTCTTGATGGCAGCCATTCTTTCTGGAGTGAGATGGAATCTCAGTTGTTTTAATTTGCATTTCTCAAGGAACCAGTGATGTTGAGCATTTCTTCATGTACTTATTTGCCATTTGTATTTCTTCATCTGGGAAGTGTGTGCTCATCTCAGATGCTCATTTTTGGATTGGTTCTTTGAATTTCGGGGGACCTGATAGTCTTCAATTCTTTATATGTTTTGGATGTAAGTCCTTTATCTGAGGGACAGTTGTAAAATTCTTTCCCATTCTGTGGCTTTTCTTTTCACTTCATTGGTGATTTCTTTTGAAGTGCAAAAACTTTTTAATAAGATGAGTTCCCAGTTGTTGATTCTTTGAAGTACTTCCCATGCATTTTGCGTTTTGTTTATGAACGCTTTGCCTACCCCCATGTCTTCAAGATTTTTGCCTGTCTTGTCTTCCAGCAAATTTAGTGTTTCTATTTTAGTATTTAGATCTTTGATCCATTTTGACTTTAGTTTAGTGCACAGTGATAGACATGGTTCTAGTTTCAGTCTTCAACATGTGGAAAGTCAATTTTTTCAGCACTATTTATTAAAGAGGCTATCATTCTTCCAGTGAACATATTTAGCCCCTTTGTCAAATATAAGGTGGCTGAGTGTCTTTGTAGTTGTATTTGCATCTTCTAATCTGTTCCATTGTTCCTCAGGTCTATTTTTTTTTGCCAGTATCATGCTGATTTTATCACTGTAGCTTTGTAGTATAATTTCAAGTCAGGGATTGAGATGCCTCCTGCCTTGCTTTTGTTGCCCAGAATTGCCTTTGATGTTCTAGGTCTCTTCTGGTTCCAGATGAATTTTAGGAATGTTTTCTCTAGATCAGTAAGGTATGTTAATGGTATTTTGATTGGGATTGCACTAAATCTCTATGACAGTTCTGAGAGTATGGCCATTTTCACAGTGTTGGCTCTTCCTAACCAAAAGCAAGGGATATCTTTCCATTTTCTAACATCCTTTTCAAGCTCCTTTTTTAGAGTACTATAGTTTTCAGCATATAGGTCTTTTATATTTTTAGTTAGATTGATTCCTAAGTATTTCATTTTTTTGGATGCTATTGTGAAAGGTGTTGTTTCCACAATTTCTCTCTCAGTGAGTTTGTTGTTTGTGTACAGAAATGCTACTGATTTTTGAGTATTGAGTTTGTATCCAGATACACTGCTGAATTTGTTTAACTCTAGTAGCTTTTTGATGGAGTTTTTAGGGTCTTTTATGTAGAATATCATGTCATCTGCAAACAGTGATAAGTTAACTTCTTCCTTTCCAAATCCTTATTCCTTTTATTTCTCTCTCGCTCATCTGATTGCTCTTGCTAGGGTTTTCAGAACTATATTGAACAGGTATGGTGATAGTAGATATCCTTGACTTGTTCCTGATTTTAGAGTGAAAGCTTTTAGGGTTTTTCCATTTAGTATAATGTTGGCTGTCTGTTTGTCATAGATGGCTTCTATCAGATTTAGATAGATACCATCTATTCCAAGTTTCTGTAAAGTTTTTATCATGAACAAGTGTTGGACTTTATCAAAAGTGTTTTCTGCATCTATTGAGATGATCATGTAATTTTTGTCTTTGGCTCTGTTGATGTGGTATATTACACTGATTGGTTTGCATATGTTAAACCATCCCTGAATTCCTGGAATAAATCCCACTTGGTCATGATGTATAATCTTCTTGATGATTTGCTGTATTCTATTTGCCAGTATTTTATTGAAAATCTTTGCATTGATGTTCATTAGAGAGATTGGCCTATAGTTATCTTTCTTGGTTGGGTCTTTCTCTGGTTTTGGTATCAGAGTAATACTTGCCTCCAGGAATGAGTTAGGGAGGATTGCTTCCCTTTCAGTTTCATTGAAGTGTTTGAGGAGTATAGGCATTAAATATTCTCTAAGTTTCTTGTAGAATTCAGCTGTGAATCCATCAGGACCTGGGTTTTTCTTTCTTGGTAAGTTTTTAATCATGTTTTCAATTTCAGTAGCTGATATTGGATTATTCAAAATTATTATATCTTTCTGACTCAGCTTTGGTAATTCATACATTTCTAGGAATTTGTCTATTTCCTCTGTGTTTTCCACCCTATGTGAGTAAAGATTTTAAAAGTAGGTGATCTTCTGAATTTTCCATGGAATCTGTAGTAATTTGCCCCTTTTCATTCCTTATCGCATGAATTTGAGTTTTTTCTTTCTTTTTCTTAATAACACTAGCTAGAGGTTTATCAATTTTGTTTATTCTCTCAAAGAACCAACTCTTTAATTCATTAATTCTGTGCATTGTTTTCTTAGTCTCAATTGCATTAATTTCTGCTCTGATATTTATAATTTCCTCTCTTCTATGAGCTTTGGGTTTGACTTGCTCTTCTTTTTCTAGAAGCTTGAGTTGTAGCATTAGGTTGTTTATTTGTGCTCATTCTGTTTTCCTGATGCGACAATTTATTGCTATATATTTTCCTCTTAGGACCACTTTTATTGTGTCTCACAAGTTTCAGTAGTATGTTGTATCTGCATTTTCATTGAATTTTAGGTATTGTTTAATTTCTTCTTTAATTTCATCTGTAAGTCATTGGTTGTTCAAGAGGTTGTTATTTAATTTCCTTGTGTTTATATAGGTTTTGCAGTTTCTTTTGCTATTAATTTCCAATTTCAGTGCACTATGATCAGGTCATATGCATGGTATAATTTCAATTCCTTTGCATTTACTTAAGCATATTGTATGGGCTAATATATGGTCTATTTTAGAGAACGTACCGTGTGCAGCTGAGAAAAATGTGTATTCTGACGTTGGGTGGAACACTTGGTAAACATCTAGTACGACCACTTTTTCACAGGTTTGATTCATTTCTGTTACTTCTTTGCCAACTTTTTGTCTACTTGATCTATCTCTTTGTGACAATGGGGTATTAAGGTCCCCTGTTACAATTGTGTTAGTTTGTATTTGGTTTTTCATGTCTATTAGTATTTGTCTTATATAGTTGGGTGTTCCTGTATTTGATGCATATACATTTATGATTGTTAGTGCTTTCTCTTGAATTTTTCCTGTAACAAGTATGTAGTCACCTTCTTTATCTCTTTTGATCATTTTTGGTTTCAAGTTTACACTGTCTGAAAACAGAATAGCGACACTCTCTTTTTTCTGGGTTCCCGTCTCATGGAATATTTTCTCTCCATCCTTTGACTTTTAGTCTATGAGTTTCCTTTTGAGTCAGATGTGTTTCTTGTATACAGCATATTGCTGGATCCTGTTTCTTGATCCATTCTGTCAGCCTATTTCTTTTAATTGGTGAATTGAGGCCATTTACATTGATGGATATAACTGATATGTACTGGCTTAACTTTGTCATGTTATTTTCCTGTTGTTGGTTTCCTAATTTTCCCCTTCATTTAATTATTTGCCCTGCTTGGTGGTTTCTTTCTGTTGCTGTTCTGGGAATTGTAATCATTTTTGCCTCTCTCTAGTATTTCTTTCAGTATTCTTTCTAGGTTGCCTTGGTGGACATGAATTTCTTCTGTTGCTCTTTGTCATGGAAGTATCTTATTTCTCCATCAATTTTGAAAGAAAGTTTTGCAGGGTGCATCAATCTCAGTTGCAAGTTGTTTCCTTTCAGGGTTTGAAATACTTCACTCCAAGTTCATTTTAACTTGAGGGTTTGTGATGAAAAGTCTGCTGTGATTCTAATGGGCTTTCCTTGATAGGTGAGTTGTATCTTTTCTCTAACAGCTTTTAGTATTACGATTTTATGCTGCACGTCTGGGATCTTAATTATTGTGTGACTGTGTGTAGATTTATTTTGGTTTTGACTGCTTGGCATTCTATATGTCTCACTTATCTGCATATCTGTTTCTTTTCCCATGTTTGTGAAATTTTCCACTATTACTTCTGCAAATAGTTTTTTTTTTAAGTCAGTTGTGTTGACTCCTGCATTTTCCTGCATTTTCATTGACACCTATCAATCTTTTATTGGTTCTCTTTGCATTGTCTTGAAGCTGTTGAATAGTTATTTCATGCTCCCTTGTTATTTTTACAAGTTCTTTCCTTTCATGATCGCTAGCTGCAAACCTGTCTTCCAGGTCTGAAAGTCTATCCTCACCTTCATTTAAATGGTTTCACCAGCTTTCAGAGTTTTTTTATTTCCTGAATATCTCTTTGAATTTGTTTCATGCATTCTATTTCTTTCCTAAGTTGCTCATTCAAGGTTTCCATCATTTTCTCATGCTCCTGTACCTTTTTTAATCTCTGTCTTCTCTAGCTGTGCTGAGTAATTCCTTTACTCAGGTTGTCATTTCTTTCTTTACCTGAGAGATTATTTCCTCTGCTTTCCTCTATAGCTCCACGGATTTGTTTCTTTATTTCACTTGCTATCTTTTCAGAAATTTCAGGTGTGTGACAGCTAATGTCCTCTACTTCAGTGTTCCCTGTATTTGTCCCTGATGGACTGGACATTTGAGATTGCATTTTGATTTTTTGTCTTGTGATTTTCCCCCCTTGAGTTAATATTTTGGTCTTTCAATCCCACTAGTCCCTAGTGACGGTTGTGTGTGTCTTAGGGACCTATGTATGGGTGATTTTTGTCCAATTGCTGACTCCCTCAATGAAGGGGAGGGGCCAGTCACTTGGATTCCTCCTGGAGGTCCTGTTGGGTGAGTCTTAGATTCTACGTAGGCTGACTAGCCTGGGAGTATTGATGTAATCCAACCCTTCACTCCTATTGTTACTGTGGCTTTAGGCTGTTCCATGCTGCCAGATTTACCTGGCTATATTGTGTGCCACAACTGGGACCCTACTGTCACTAGGGGTCTCCTAGGCCCTTTCAAGTTCCTCCAGGTTGGGGGAGGCCTTGTCAGCCCTCTCCTCAACCCACCTGGTCTTCTCTGTATGGAAGAAGGACTCACCCACATTTTTGCTGAGCTTCCAAAGTCCTACAGCTGAAGAAGAGGGCTCGCTGCTGCTCCTGCTGACCCACTGAGGTCCTCTACTTGAGGGGGAAACTCACTGCACAGTCACAGGCCCACTGAGGTCCTCTATGTGGGTTAGGGATTGCTGAGCCTTCCAGCAGCCCAACAGGGTTCTGCAGGTGGTGGACAGATTGCTGATGGTCCTTGGGCTGCTGAGGTCACTGGGATGGAGGGACAGGTGCTGCCGGCAATGTTCCACCAGCTACAGAGTCTTCCTATAAAAATTCTTGTAAGAAAAAAATATTAAAAAATAAAAATAAATAAATTCTTGTAAGCATGACAAATCACACTAATCCAGTTTAATGTGTGCATGTGCAATTTTAATCATCTAAGTCTTTCTTTTTTCCTACTACAGCAGCCTGGTTCTGACAAAATTGTCAAATCTATCATTATAACATGGCTTTAGTTTTAATCACTTTCTCTTTATTCTAAGAAATTTTCTGCTTGTGTTTACCTGTGCTTCTTTGGTCTGTGGTGTGCCCACTGTTCTTCATTTGCCCTTTATCATAAATTATATTGTCTTTATTAAAAGTTATGCAATGTTCCTGTTGATCCAAATATGTTGTTTTCATTCTTTTTTGATGACTGTACATATTTTCTTGTTGTTTGCTCTTTTCTAACATTTCTTTATGTATGCAATATTTTTTACTTTTTCTTCACTTGTATTAAAACTTTCTTCTTAGAGAAATACAACTTTTTAAAAATTAAGTCTAAGACCATTTGTAATATAGTGTTTGACACACCATATACATGGTTCTCTTAGGCATGTCTTAATTATGCTTATAATATTTTGTATCATACTTTCTTCATTTTCTTTTTACAAAGTGTTTCAACTTGGTGAGTTGCCTTTCATTATTAACTGGGAAATTCTGCCCCACAATTTTATACCAAAATTGATTATTTTTTATTTCCATGCCATTATAGCCAAGCACATTATTTCTCTGTAAGTATATAGAAATAATACATTGAGTACTCCCTTTACTAGGATTCAATTTCCTTTTCCAAGAAGCCCTGATGTTCATATTAAACTGTTAATGCTAAAAATTTGGCAACCTCATCACTTCCTCCTAAATATTTCACTCTTTCCTTGAGCAGTGTGATTCAATACTTTTCCCAAGGCCTTGTTCCCACCAGCTCCTGTTTTGTAACTGCTGTACCAGTGAAACATTTACCTGTGGACTCTGTGGATGTGCCATGTCTTCCTTAAATTTCCTCTTCCTGCAAGAATCTTAAGCACTGTATTTACACTGACAAATGATCTACTCTCATCCTTCACCATGTAATATGAAAATGTGTAGAAAATTATGTATGATGCATGTTAATGCTTTTGCACGTGTGTATGTACATGTATGCGACTCAGATTGTCTGTTGGTCATTTAACTAGCTAATGTTGGGATGGATTGTCAGGTAAGGAAACTACCATTTAAAGACTCCATCAATATGCAAATGCCTGTGGAGATTTTGAAAACTGATAATTAAATTGGAGAAGATGAGTTCATTTTCTTAAGCCCTTCCAATTATATGGAATGCAGTAAATAGTATTGAGCACACATGGATCTACTAACAGAAATTCAACTTAATTCTCAAACACTGTTGCTACCATGTTAAATATATTTTAATGTATGAAGCAAAATGCAATGCATGCACCCTGTTTAAAAACTATTTGTTTCTATGTTAAATAACCAGATACACACTGATAAGTCGTCATTCCCAAGAAAAGTTCATCAGATTTTGCTAAACTTAATTTTATAATCTTCTGGAAATAGCATTCTTCTGATACAAGATAACGTTATTCTACTTTCATCAAATGGTTCAGAACAGCAACGATGCAAATGTGTTTTTCATTTACATAAAGAACATTTAAATCTCAAAAGCACATAGTAATTTAATGAATTGTTCATTCTTACCACATATGCATGTCCTGATCACCTCCTACACATCCCATTGGTAAAGGACAGACCCTCTGCAATACAACATATTAGATGGACAAGTCCATGGCACCTGATGTGAGTCAGATGAAATTGAATGCAATTTCTAGTCACATATCCTTATTACTGGGACACAACACATGGCACAAGACCACACAGGGTTTGCACTTGGGAAGGACATAAAGTGATATGAAGGCAGACTTCGTAGTAAGAAGAGGATAGAGAATCATCAGGTCCCTGCAGTGGGGATGTGATTTTCTTTCTTTTCTTTTCTTTTCTTTTCTTTTTTTCTTTTCTTTTCCTTTTTTTAATAATTCCACAGGCTGACAAAGTTAGACTGAGGAACCAGATAGAGTACAGCTGTCCTAGTGAGCAGGGGAAAAGCACAGCAGGGTGCCTCTTCTGCTGCTGGACCTGGGGTAGGGAACACATGGCTAAGTTTTGTGAATCTGAGGCTCACAGATATCAAAGCAGCACTTGAAATTTTGGACTTTACCGTTAATTTGTTTAATATCTGCTTAAGGGCATTTCCTTTTTAACGCTGGCTCATTAAAACTAGATATTAAAAATATAAAGAGACTTATGATAGCCATATTTTTATGAACTTCAGTGATCCTCAACTGAAAATTATTAGGCTTGATATAATAAACACATTTTAAAATAAAATTCACATGTTAACTGCCCTGGCACCAAGATATCAAAACATATGTCTACACTTCCATTTAGGAATCTGAAGTCTAACATGAAGAACAGTGCTTTTAATAAGATATAAATCCTCTAATCATATGACATAATATTCTCTTCCATTCTTCTTCATTCTAAAAATGGTGCCTTATTTTCTATACATGTAACTCCAAAAATAATGTACAAAACTGTAAAATGTTATGGAAAAAATGTAGCTAATAAGTAAAATAATGCAGTTAATTAGAGTTGCTAATTTTAATCATACAAGAAGCACAAAACTATTTTAAAAATTTTTAAATTATATTTAAGCACAACTAAAATTAAAATCATACAAAACTTCAGTAGACAGAGATAATGATATTAGCACATTTGTGAAACACTAATTTGCTTCCAGTTATTTCCTGCTATAAAATATAAATGTTATAATATTTTTGTTAATATATCTACAAGCAAATTACACTTCAAACAAATGTGTGTAGATGTACAAACAAATGTTCTAATTAAATATAAAACAAGTTACATAATGTGGTTTATATAAAAATGACTTCAGAGGCTAAAGTCAAATCATGAAATGCAGTCCAACAAATTTGCTTTTTCTGCTAAAATGATCTTGTAGAAAATCTCATGAGGGCTTGCTAAAGTTTACACTAACAATAATGTGGAAGAGGTAAAGTTAAGTGAAACAGGTTTATATGATGAAATCTGATTTCTACATTTCATACCTGGCATCTAAGAAAAAATGTAAATGTTTGATGTAGGAAAACTAGAATATTTTAATTTCCAATTTTCTTCATGCATCAATGTTTCATTTTTATTACTGTTTGGATTGCCATTCAGAACTTGCCCCACATTTGTTTTGATATACTCAAACCATAGTCTAAATAAGTAAATATATACTATATGTTGACATAGTGTTGCAAATATATTATATATGTGTTATAGTTGTTCTTTAATCATCTTCCACAAGTTTTAAATTTTATCATATTCTCTACGTAGCACTAAATCCATTTCTATTGCAAACTTGTAGCAATAATGGATAGCAGCCTTCAGGGGATACATTTCTGAGAAATTTATTTTTCCTCATGCTGCTCAGCCACCCAAGGAATGAATTTGTTCCCATGACAGATAAGGACTACACTGATCATTTTTAAAATGGTCTTGAGGTGTCACAAATCAATAAGTAGAAAAAGAAAATGCAAGATAATAATATTTCTTTTCATTAGGTTGATAGATGGCATTCTAGATTTATGGATCAAAATTGTCTTTTTAACAGTTATTAAATAACCTCAAGCATACATCTTGGCTATGTGAGTTCTGCTTTGCAGGAACAAATCAAGACAAAATAATCAGTCAAGACAAGACCAAGTTCTACTTAGCAATAATGTGGTTAATTACAGAAATTTAATGACAAAACTTACATCAAACAGTCCAAAGAGCTTGCTTTTATTTTATCTAACACAGAACTCTCTCAGGGTTGAGGAAATAGCAAAGGAATATTTTCTGAAAACATGTAAAACAAAGGAACCAGCCACTGTCACATAGAATAAGAGACAACAGCACAGGCAAACAACAGATGTATCAAACCAAAAGGTTTGGAAAGAAAGACAACGAGATGGGGAACTAAATAAACAAAACAAAAAAAATTGCAGGATACAGGTTCACTGTACTAAAATCAGTTTTATTTTTACACACTAATAGTGAAATATCCTAAAGGAAATCAAGAAAACAATCTCGTTTTTAAGACTACTAAAAAGAATAAAACACTTAGCAGTAAATTTAATAAGGGAAGTATAAAACTTTCCCACTTAAAACTACAAAGGGTTGTTGAAAGTAACTAAATGGAAAGACAATTTGCATTAATTAACTGGAAGACTTAATGGTGTTCAGCTGACTGTGAGTCACAAATTGATCCACAGGGTCGGTGGATTGCCTATCAAAATTTTTATTGCTGGTTTTGTAGATGTGGGAAGGCTAATCTCAAAATCTATATGAGATGGCAAATGACCCCAAATAAATCTCAAAAAAGGAGAACAAAGTTGGATAACTCATACTTTCTGATTTCAAAACTTACTATAAAATAGCAACAATGAAAACAATGAGGCACTGATATAAAAGTAGACATTTGGAGGTTTAGACTTGAGTACATGATAATAAATCCATAATCTGTAACCAGCTGAGTTTTAGCAGAAACATCAGGACCATTTAATAAAAATACAGCTTCTTTAACAAACTCTGGGTATACAGAACAGCCATGTGGAAAAATATTAAGTAGGACATTTACCTCACACCACATACAAAAATTAACCCCAAATGAATAAGAAAGCTAAATGTAAGAGCCAAAACTGTGCAACTCTTTAGGGGAAAATATGAGAAAAGTTGTCTGTCTTCTTCCTTTCCCTTCATGTAGTTGTCATAATCACTATGGCATGTTTTCCTTTGGGTATTATATAAAGAAAGATATTCTTCAAGCTACTGATTCGTGTGTGTGTGCGTGTGTGTGTGTGTGTGTGTGTGTGATTGAGCCCATGGCCTTGCTTTAGTACTGAGCTATGTCCTTAGGCCTTTTTTTTTTTTTTACTCAAAATGGTGAGCAACGTCTCACTAAGTTGTTATATTGCTCCAGCAGGACTCAACCACCCAGAGTGCTGGGATTATGGGTATGAACTGCAATCCAAACCGCTGAGTTTTAATGGAAATTAGCACCTTCCTGGCTAAGAAGATGAATTAATTAGCTAATGTGAACACAGATTTACTTCCTGGCTAAGAAGATAAATACAGAAACTAATGAGAAGAAATTTAATAAGCATCTATATAAGAAGTATTATTCAACATCCAAATTCCGATTTGTTCATTGATACTGAATGCACTAGTTAACCATTTTTGTTGTTATGGTATATCTTTCTCCCAAGGCAGTACATGTCTTTGCTTTTTACCTTACTGAAATGCTAGAACATTTCTGAGCTATTTGTAAATTGTTTTTAAAGCTTCTGAGGATGCATTATGTAAGCTCCAAAAAAATGAAAACATTAATGCAGCACTAGCTTGCAAAATTTTTAGGTAATATCATTATCTAAGTGATCATTTTGCAATGTTCACAGTTGTAAATTTGAACTTTCAGTCCTGAATTTAGAGGCATTCATCCTAAAGCATTTCTTTAATTTTATAAACATTTAGACTCATATCAGATACCAACATACAAATATTCTCTTAGCAACACTTGTCCTAGCCTGCAATAACGAATCATTCTTACTTGAAGTGATTAAAACCCAACACATCCTAACTTAAGTAATTTACTAGAAAAACTTGCAACTGCATCTCTTTCCTACTTTTCAAATTCTTATTGCTAGATACATTTTCAGGCATGCATGCATAAAAATATATTTCCAAAGATATATTCTTTAATTGTTAAGAGATATTTTCTCACTGTGTTCCTCGGGGAGAAAGTATGGATCACATTTTTATAATCTCAGTGTTAGGAACTTAAGGGCTGACCTTCAGAGTGAAGAGCAGCATCCTTGCTAGCAGCATTGGCTCTGCAGCCAGTTGGATGGGATTTTAATTCAATCTCTGTGATTCAGCTCCTGCATAAACATGGGCAAGGTACTTAATCTAGCTATACTTGCTTTTCTCATCTGTAAAGTGGGGTTATTAACAATACCTACACCATATGAGTGTCATTTACAATAAGTGAGTGTCTGGATCTTTTAGCAGGGTATTCATCACATATTAAACACTCCCTAATGTAAGCAATTACTATTACATAGTCCAACTCTTAGTTCTTGTATGAGCCCACACCAGTGAGCTCACGTGCAGTCATTTCCTTAGGGAGATCTCTCAAGATTATACAGAACTGTGGGTGACCAGCTATATTTAGGAAATGAATTTATCTTCGAGCAATGTCCTGGGTACAGTTGTCATCATCACACTCAGGATTAGTACACTGTGGTGCCATTTCTGGTTCAGTGTCATCAATTATTTTATACCAGGTACTTGAGCAGAGAGTAAATGAAGTTAGGGAAGGGACAGCTTGCAGAAAGAAATGAAATTACTTTTTGCTTCAATACTACTTCAGGAAGTATATTATTGCACTCAAAAAAGCAAAAAAAGAGAAGACTGCACGGGTTCACATCTGGCAAATTTTGGTTCTCACTGAAATTTGTATTTTCTTTGTTGAAGTAACAGGGAGGAGTAGTACATTAACCAAATGATAAACACATTTACTCTGAAATGGTTTCCCCTTTCTTCATGATTCATTCTGCTTAGCAATTATTCAAGATTCAGTCAGTAGGGACCATATTCAATTAAATGTTCAACCCTGTGCACTCTTGCTTTTCAAGAAAGGATACATATTTGCATGTTATAATTTTTACAAAACAAAAACCAAGTGCTTGCTAGAAAAATAAAGATAAAATGGACCACATTCTATAAATCTTATTATTATATAAATCCAAATATATAAGAAACAAAACTACTACGTATTTTTTCTAAATTTTTTAGCTCTCTCCAGTTCTATTTCTGTTTTTTATATTTCTTTCAATAAGTATTCCTAATGTTTCTAAAAGGGAAGTATTAGTTCAATTTGGTTTTGGCAAAACCATAAAGATAATACAGAAGAAAAAACTATATCTATCTGTTCTTTTGTAAATGTTACTATACGCATTTTAACACTGCCCCTCAACAATATGTACTTTCAGAATGTTGTTGCCATATGATGTTTTGTTAACCAATATAACCTTCCCAGATGATTGTCATCATATATAAATAAATATATATAGAGAGAGAGAGACAGAGACAGAGAAACAGAGAGACAGAGAAAACAAAGAATACCCTGAATTTATGACTTAGAATGGAGAAATTTGAGGAGTATTTTCTAAAATAGCAACTGATACTTCCACTTTCAGAATATTTACATAAGTATGTGTCTTATCTTTAGCAGAATATAATGTGTTTATATGAATTATACCAATGTATGGTTTCCGTTGTTTTCTAGATAGCAGAATACATACCTGATTAAATGTCCTTCTTTAAAAAAAAAAAAATCTACGAAAGACTCATAAAGTGAAAGGTATTTATTATGACATGAGATAAGGTGGCCAGCTTACCATAACATTCCCCTTTATATACTACAAGAAGTCTCCTTGGAGCCAGGGATATAGCTCAGCCGCACAAGCGCCGGCCTGGCAAAAGCAAGATCCTGAGTTTGATCCCCAGTACAAAACAAAACAAAACAAAACAAAACAAAACAAAACAAAACAAAAAAAAGTCTTCTTGGGAAAAAAAGTATAAAAGAATATACTCATCAGAACATAATTTGAAGTATGCTACTCTTTTTATATTTTGCACATATGCTTGAATAAGTGCCGCAAACTAAAATTGTCTTTAATTCTCTTCAATAGTGTAAGTAAATAGACTATTTTAGGAGACTTGGAATCTAAATGATCACCATGATAAATAAATCACTACTTTCCATGTTCATGTCTTTTGAGACAAAAATGCAATGTTCAAAGATTCTCCCTCTTTTGGCCTTGCACTAACATTGTTTAGCTTCCAGAAATCTGTTGGTGTTATATGTACTGCTTCGTCACTAGAAAGGGTTATGAGGAAGCTTCTATGATTCTCCATCTAGAAGTCCATCTATAGACTAAGTATACTCCTTAGTTTCAGAGCACTCACAAATGCCGTAGAGACTGAAACTTTCCATTTAGAATGTCTACAGAATTCCCTTTATTGCTTTCCCTAAGACTCAAACCGGAGGAAGCAACCTTTCTACTGATTCCAGTGGCTCATTGGCCTTATATCTTTACCATCCTCCTCTGAGAGAACAGCATGGATTCTTCAGATCATGCCATGCTACCATTTCTAGGAAAATCCTGTAACTTTCTTTCAATCACTACTGACTTCCCTGAATTTCTCTGAAATCTTCTTGCATCATTTTATATCATCCATTTTATAAAATCATACAAAACATTACGATTTATAACTGCATAAAATATGTGTGTTCTCCCCAAGGTCTTAAAACTGTTGATGTTTCCGGTAGAATCATTACTTTAGAATGGTGTCTGCATCTCTCTTTGTGGAACTTGCTGTTTTTTAAAACCATGTTTCATGAAACATATGATATCCTGTCCAAAATAGAGTGGAACTGCCAAATATTATGTATGCTCAGGCCCCTGCAAAAAAAACAAAGCAAAACAAAACAAAACAAAACAAAACCCTTCAATTTAAAGCATACTCCCCAAGACACCCTTGTCTTTGATTACTCTCAGGGGAAAAAAACAATCCAGTGGTTCATCCTGTGCAAAGTTAAACAACTAAATGAAAGTTTCTTGAAACTGCCATGTACTTATCACACAGCAGAACTGAACTGCAAAACTAAGATGAGGACGCTAGAGAGTACAGCAACCTTTGTCAGCAGACATGTTCTTCGCAGCTAAGATGTGAGGGAGAGACTATGGAAAACCCAGCAGAAGAGGTTTCTGCAAACCAGAGCATCAAGAACCAAGAACGTGCAGTGCTAAACCCTAACGCTCTCCTCCGTACCTGCCTGTCCTGCACGACTCCTGTAACCCAAGTCATTTTTCCGATGGAGGAAACTGTCGGTGTTATGCAAAAAAAGTGCTATGGCGATTGAATTTAATCTATTAATATAACATTTCTCAGAAAATTACTTGCATTTCAAAAAGAAAGATTGAGTCCAACCAATAAAAGACTAAATGCATATTTTATTCTATGGTTCTTCCAGGCTTTACCTGCAAGGGGAAAAATTCATTTCCGGTAACTGTGCGCGCTGAGTCTGAATTCTGCAGGTCGCCACGTGCTCTGCCTTCCAGGGATGGAGGCCCACAGGGCACCCTGCACCCAGCTCCTTTTCACCTCCCGCCTGCAAAGCTCCATCATCTTTCTCTTGGAGCACTCAGCCGCCTCCACATGTCCCTCTGCTTCATTCTTTCTCTTCTCCAATCCATCCTCAAAGAAAAACAATTCATTAGAATGCATCGTGATTTTAATAGACTAAATACTACCTCCACAATGGCTACAAAGAATGGTTTTTCCACAGTACATAAAGTTAAATCTAAAGTCCACATGGCCTATGAGAGCAATTCCACAATATGGCCACCACCTATATTTCTGCCACTATCTGAGTCTCACCCCTTTGTTCACTCCCACTGGCCTTCTTTCTGTGTTTGAGCACATTTAGATCATGCTACTTCTGGGCTTCCACACCCCTTGCTCAGGGTTCCTGAGAAATTCAGCTCAAACACCACTTCTTTGGTGAATTCTTTGTTTCTCCACCCACAGACTTATCGCTGATCCACTCCATCTTCCCTGTCACTCTGTTTTACTGTTTCCACTGCAGATAGCAGTATTTGAAAAGAATTTAGGACTTAGTTTTGACCTCTTTGCTCTCACTAGAATTTTTTTTGATCTTTGCTCTCCCTGTAGAGATAGGGGATCAATATATATCAGTGAACCACATGAATGATTAAGAGTAAAAGCAGCACAGTGTCTAGGTGTTCAGTCACATAGGTCATTAAGAGTAGAACAAGAAGCTAAAAAAGAAATAAGGACAAGGAAGGGAAAGATTTAGAAACATCTGTTATTGTGTGCCCCTTACACACATAAAATATCCCGATGAAAATCCAAGACAGTAAAATTATTGTGTGAATAAGTAGAACACAATGAACAGACAAATGCTAAGACAACTTTTGTTGTTACTCTTTGATATAAAAGGAAGAGTGCCTAGGTGTATTAACTGATTCATTTTATTTTTAAAAGGTTTAAATGATATTTGTAAATAAGCCTGCATGCTGTTTTTATAAAATGCAAACTGTCTACCATGTGCATTAATGTCTCATAAAATTTAACCTGCATCCATGAACAACCCATCTTCAAATACACACGCTTGATGGAGACTTAAGAAATGTGTCAGTGTCTTTGGTATTGAATTGTCACTTGCCCTGTAGTTTCCTCTCTTTAATGAACTTATTTCTCTTGAACTCTGATCAGATAGTTGAGTCACAGTCTCTGCTTATGACTCTTGGTCCTAGACAAATTCCTATCATCGTGCTTCACAGCCAGGCCATCCCGTCTATTTCCCTGTAACTTAATCCTCCTCATTTCACTGGCCTCCTAAGACTTCATCTGATCTAGTTACTGAGATTTTTCTCGTTTAAATGAATTTCCAGTTTCAGCATCAGATGAGCTGAGTAATTAATGGTTCAGGTAAAGCTTATTTCCTTTTCATCTTGGTCCTCTGTATGAGGACTTTTCAGGTTCTAAATTTGAGTTGACAAGGAAAGGACTTTTATTTTGGTGCCACATGATTATATTTGCTTGATACGGAACTAATTTCATTCCTGCACACATATCTTGCATGTTTATGACCAGTGGCAGGTTAAATGACCATTCTTTATCTCTATAATTTTGTAATGCAGTTAATTGTCTTTTCTAGAAAAAATAGAACTTTTCTATACTGCATTCTTATACCCTTTAAGTACCCTTAAAAATGTGTAGTGTAAGTGAAGTTATTTCTGTTGCATATTATTTTCTTGCTTTAAAAGGAGTTTATGTTCTCAGTTGTTGGAGGAGAGTCTACATTTAATTGATGGAAGAGCACTGTTCAAGTATGCCATAAAAATGACAACTGCAGTGACCTCTCTGTCATAGCTAGAAAGGATGGATTGACAGGCAATTCTGCACTGAGTACTGCAAAAAACAATACCGGGTCTTTTTGTGTGGTTTAATAACAGAGAATTTAATTGTTGAAAACACATTCAAACAACCTTAGAAAATAAAGGCTACAAGGATTTTATCTAAAATATTTTAAGGAAAAAAAAGATTTGATTTCAACACAGTTATATTCTAAATCAATTTCTATGGATTATGTTCTCAATATAAAAATGTCAACAGGAATACATCATCATTTCAAATATTACTTTGCCATAATGCTAATTAAAGTGTTAGGGATAACTTCCACAAATCAAAACAATGTTCTTGTGGAGAAACACTTTGTAAAGTGATAGACTACAGTATTTATACCATCACTTCAAAAAGATAATCACAACATTTATTATTATTGTTGTTGTTGTTAACAATTACTAGTATCATTATTATTTTTAACAGCCATAAAGGTCACTACTTCTTTCAATCCTTCAGAAGGGAAAACTATTAGAAATGAGTCATACAACAATAAATGGCATACATCAAAATATTTAAAAGTTCTTTAGTGGAAGCCGTTAAGGGAGAGGGCAAGGGAAGGAGGAGAAAAGAAAGTGGTAAAGAGAATCACATGAAATAAGAGAGAAAAGGTAAGGGCTAGTGAAAACTTTGAAATAGATAGAAAATATAACAAACTCATGTGTGCATCAAGAAAAAAGAGGGGGAACATTTTCAGTTTAAGGATAAAATATGCAAGAAAAATATCACCCTAACATCTTTCCTTGTACAGTCATTATTTTTCCCAAGATAAACCCTGGAAGACTAGAATCAGTCATGTCCAGCAACCAAAAAATAAAAAACCTCTGGCTAGAAAAAAGATGTATATGCTACTACAATTCCAGGTAGTTCTTAGGTTGCTAAAAATCGTATCAGCAATAGACTCCAAAATAACACACTTTAACTAGTGAGGTACCACTCTCAGTGTATCAGATTTGAAATCTCATCATTTTTTTATTAAGCATCTTTGTTAAAAGAAACACAAAAGAAAGAATAAGAAAGAAAGAAAGAAAGAAAGAAAGAAAGAAAAGAAAGAAAGAAAGAAAGAAAGAAAGAAAGAAAGAAAGAAAAGAAAGGAAGAAAGAAAAGAAAGAAAGGAAAGAAAGAAAGAAAGAAAGAAAGAAAGAAAGAAAGAAAGAAAGAAAGAAAAGAAAAGAAAGGAAGAAAGAAAAGAAAGAAAGGAAAGAAAGGAAGGAAGGAAGGAAGGAAGGAAGGAAGGAAGAAAGAAAGAAAGAAAGAAAGAAAGAAAGAAAGAAAGAAAGAAAGAAAGAAAGAAAAAAGAAGAAAGAAAGAAAGAAAGAGAGAGAGAGAGAGAGAGAGAGAGAGAGAGAAAGGAAAGAGAGCTTGAGGTTTCGAATGAAAACGGGAAAGGACTGTGCATTTGTGATAGAAAAGAAGCAGGGTAAAGCAGAGTTGCACCTGGGCAGAGAAGAGTCAGGAGGCCGCCACACTGAAACTGGATCCAAGGGTGTGTGGAGGAAGTGGAGGCCACGGAAGGTGCTTACCTGCTGTGGTGAAGAAAGTACATCTAGAATGGAACCAACATCAAGTTGGCTGACGATAAAAAAATTTTATGTTTTTGTCTATAGTATAGTAGTTCTGCCAGACAAGAAGAGAATATATGGAAGAATGAAGTAGAGTTCATAAAATAATCCCCTTGCAAGCCGGGCATGGTGGCGCACGCCTTTAATCCCAGCACTCGGGAGGCTGAGGTAGGAGGAGTGTTGTGAGTTCGAGGCCCGCTTGGGCGACAGCGCGAGCGCAAGGCCGGCCTGAGCTACATAGTGCGACCCTGCCTCAAAAAACTAGGGCCGGGAGTTTGGCTCAGTTGCGGTAAGTGCCTGTCTGGCAGGTGTGAAGCTGTGAGTTCGATCCTCGATGCCTCAAATCATCATCATTATCATCATCATCATCATCATCCCCTTGCGTTCCCCAATATTCATAGATAAGACTCTCACTCCACAAGTTTCTTGTATTGTCCCATTGGCAAGAACGTCCAAATAGTAATGTAAATGCCAAAAGCTTTCACCTGCTTGGAACAGCTTATCTAGCAAGTGTTTAGCAAACACTTGAATATCTGCCCATGGCAGACATGGGAGATGTAGTGAAGACCACCAGGTCACAGAATTTTAAATTCCTAGGGGACTGAGAAGCAGCGGGGACAGGAGCAGCATGGTGCGCTATGTGAGAGGAGAGGGAAGGCACCAAGGGCTGTGGGAGTCATCTAGCGCCCACTGGGGAACCAGAGAGGATTTCCTGGGGAAGGCTAGGTGTGTGGATGCATACAGAATGAGAAAACCTTGATCTCCTGGAGGGTAGGATTTGTGTCCATTGAAATGCATTCCTTTAAAGTGTATGATCCAGTGAGAGGAAACACACCTCCTGGGCGGAAAGGACTTTGCCCTCCTGGAAGGGATTTCTAAGCAGTACATCTCCACATTTTCCACAGACAGGCTGAAGCTACTGAAACGTCTGCTCTACCAAGTCCTTTATTCTCTTAAATCTTCTTTCTCCCCCTGAAGATTTTTATAGTTTTCTCTTTAAATGTTCACACTCTTACAATCTTATAAATGAAAATAATTCTAGATTTTCATATTTGCTTGCTGCATATAAATTTTAAAAATGTGACCCTGTATCACATTACACTGCAAAGTCTGCTTATTTTATTATTTTGTAGGTTTCTAAGTATAATCTATGGAAACAATTGTGTCACTTGCAAATATAGACAATTTTATTTCTACTCCAAACTTTATGTGTGTGTCTTTTTTCTTACACAATAGCTAAAACTCGTACCATATAGAAAATGAATAAGAAGAGTAAAAATATATACCATGTCCCAGATTTTAGGGGAATATTGTATAATTTTACAAATAAGTATGTTATTTACAAATTTTTCTTAAATGTCATTTATCAAGTTAAGAAAAATTTGATAATTTTCTGAAAATTTTTATAGTGAATAGGTGGTGAATGTTTTTAAATGCTTGTTCTGGATATATTGAGATAATATAACTTTTCTGCTTAATTCTTATTTTGATTGTTTATGTAATGTTATATTCAATTTAAAGACATACATGTTTATGAAAAATATCAGTCTGCACTGCAAAATTTTTGATTTTATCATCTGAGTATATGGGCCTCATTAAAAATTTTGGAGATATTTTCTTAACTTTTTATTTCCTAAAAGCATTTGTTTAATGTCTCCCTTAAGTGTTTGGTAGAATTCATCAATGAATGGTTTTTAAATTATGAGTCAAGGATTTCTGTTTATCCATACTACTGAATATAATCCTTTTTAACATTCAAACTTATTTTATTTCTTCTAAAACTTAAAAAAGTTATTTCCTCTTGATGATTATAGGATATGTGGTAAAAATATATAAATTATGTTTTTTCTCTTTTTAAAAGTTTTTCATCTATCTAGGAGATTTTCAGTTTTCTTAAACTTTTCAAAGAAGTAGCTTTTGGCTTTATTAGATTTCTCTCCTATTTGCCTGTTTTCTGTTTTTTAAAATTTCTGGTATGATGTTTTTTATTCTAGCTGGAACTTTATGTTTAAATGGCATTTCAAAAAGAGGAGTATATGGGGTGTGGTGGTTTTCAAAATTCATTCTCAAAAACTCTGTCATTAAATTGGAGATAATAGTCTGTTAACATTTGTTTTCATTGCTGATATGACTAAATTAAAGTCTGCCTTTTTTTATTTATTATATGGTTTTCCTCCCTGGACTTTAAACTCCTACTCTACATTTTGTCATCGATTTTGTGCATACTTTAAAATTCCTTTTTAATTTTTCTATTGCCTTTTTAGCTATATTTATTTGTATTAATTTGTGGTTGTGCCAAGAATTACAATTTGCATACTTAAATATTCATAGACTACTTAGGAATAATATTATAACAGTTCATGTGAAATTTAGAAGCCTTTGCAACCATGTAGCCATTTATGCTGTTAGGCCATTTCCTAATCTCTGGAGACATTGCTATGCATTATTTTTAATTAGTCATGTCTACTAAGGAGAAATTAAAAACAAATACTATACTTCATACTTACTGAAATATTCACATTTTGTCATAGTCTTCCCTCGATTCTGAAATTTTCAGTTTCTTTCTGGAGTCAGTCTGTTTCAACCCAAAGAGCTTCCTTGGTAGGAATGTTCTGGTACAGCTCTGCAGCCAAGGACTTCTTCAGTTTTCCTTCCTCTGACAATGTACTGCACCTGTATTCTTAAAGATAAATCCAAAATATAAATACAGAGTAAAACAAAAGACAGATAATAGGAAATAGGGCGATAGATCTTTAGCAAATGGGAGAGGGACCAAGAGATGGAGGGAAGGGGAGAAAGAAAAGGGAAAGGAAAAAAAAAAGAATTAAAATGTGCTATGTCCCTGTACCAGCCTCCCACAAGGAATGTAATTATTACGTGCTGTAATCACATACTAATAAAAAATAAAAATTGAAAAAAAGGTCATTTTAATAGGGTGAAAGACATACTTTCATATATTGTCATTGTTTTTCCTTTAAGCAATTTAAAGATGGCAACCACTATCATTTGATCTCCTTGATGTCTGGTAAATTGAGCATCCTCTGGGTCATTGTTCTTCTGTGTGATATTTCCTCTAGGTATTTGTGACTTTTCGTGTTAACTTTAGCTATCTACATTTCACTAGATGCTACTATGTGAGATTATCTTGTCATTTAAATTTTTTAGCATGTACTAAGTCTCTTGAATTTTGAAGTACAGATCATTCAAGAACTTGGAAGTATATTTTTAAAAATATGTTCCTTTCATTTCACATTCTGATTGCCTATATATTAAATCTGTTGAAAAAATTCCATATTTCCATAAATTCCTGAAACTCTGTTCTATCTTTTTAACTATACTTTCTCTCTCATGGTTTTTGTTTTTCCTCTAAGGGTAAAAATTTTATTTTTGAGGGATTTCTTACCACGCATCTCCAAAGAGAGTCACGTAAGAAGCAAAAATGCTGTCCTTGCCTCATCCTAGAAATAAATAAGGCCATAAAATTTCTTTTTAAATCATGATACTTGGAAATTTAGCACCAGCAATCAAAATAAATAAAAAGAGGGGAGTAAGCAAACATTTATTATATATTTCTTTAGTTGGGGCTCTCCCTATGTGGGAAAAGTATTTCTTCTTTCAATTCATATTAAAGTGGTAAAAACCTGGACAGAAAAAATTTAAACCTAGCAGTTGAAAGAACTGGGGATGATACTTCCCTGTATTCTGTGCAGGCATTCCTGAGATCGCAGGTTGCTGGGACTATTTGTTGACATTTTTCTTTTGCAGTTGTTATTTTCTCAAAGAGTAATGGTAACACTGTGAAGTTCCCACCTTGGACAGTCTTCCTCTTTTTTGGTTAGACATTCAGTTTGGTGAGTTCACGTGTGGGTACAGTTTTTGGTCTATGTTTGCCTGGTCATACACTGTTTAGGTCACCCTTTCAGTGGTGAAGGTGCCTGGGAAGCTGGGTGTCACCAGCACTGCTCTGCAGAGTTCTCAGCTGGTGCTTCACTAGCCTGAGTCTCTGTCATTTCACGAAGGAGCAATAGAAGCACAGGGACCAGGCTGACAGCCGTGGTGACAGCTGTTCTGCACTGGCAACAGATGGTTGCTTTGTATTATTGGTTGCCTGTGGACTCTCTTTATCTTCAGCCCTTCCAATATCAATGACAGGTCAAGGGCAAGGAGGGTCCCTGGGGTACCCTGGGTGATCGGCTAGATTTCCATTAGCTGGAACCTGAAACCATGTTCCCTGGTTACTCCATCCTGCATCTCTCAGATCCCAGCATCCTGAGATCTGCTGGGACAGGGGAAGACCTGGGAACGTGGTCATAGCTCCATCCCATGCAATAAGGAGGTCTATTTGTTGCTTTTCACTCATTGCTGAGACAAAATACCTGATGCCCAAAATTAGGGGAGGAAAGGTTTATTTCTTACTATTCTCAGGGGTTTCAATCCATACTTAGTTGGCTCTAAGGCAGCATGGCGTGGCAGGGCAGCCATTCATGGCAGTCACCAAACAACAAGGTGAACCAGCAAGAAACAGAGAGAGAGAGAGACAGGAAGAGATGCCTTTCTCTCACCCTTCCACTGTATGTCAGTTCCACCCCTGGGCAGGTGAGGCACTCACACCACCAATCCCAGTGCTAGACAACAAACCAATCACAAATGCCAGACTCAGCCCTTTCCAAGATTACATGAGGCTTTGGGGAGACACAGGACCTTACCCACAACAGGAGGGAAGCTAGGGAGGGTGATGCTGGGGGTACCACCAAGTGGTCACATGTTCACCTCCCCTATGCTCTCCCCTCTCCCCTTCTTTTCCTTCCCCTCAGCCTCACCTTCCTCCCCAGGAAACAGAAAGGAAGATGGAACTTAGAATGTGACCAAAGGAAAATTTAAATAAACTCTCAAGTTTCACTTACTTTTAGTTGACTCGTTTAGTTGACTTCACTAATTTTTGAGGCCATGCAGCTCAGCAATATATATTTTTAGCATCTAGGAACTTTGCTATGCAACACTTCTAGTGTGTTGGTTATGCTGAGAATGATTGCCTGGGTTTCATTTCAGGGAATTGAAGGCTGCTTTTGCTGAAAGCACTGACTCTTCGCTTGCACCTAAAGACATCTAACGAGAGACTGAAATGCAGGACCCAAAGTTGGTCACCTCTGCCTTCATATAGCATCTGTTGCCATTGCTGCCTTAAACTTTGGGTCAGATTTCTGTTCATCCAAACATGCTAATCATTTAATAAATGTTTGTGAGAGACTTGTAATGCAAGGTAAATTAACCATCAGTTCACCTAACCTCTCTTGTTCCCATTCAAGCTTGAGAACTTCAGAAAAGATGATAAGATATTTTCAGGATTCACAGGGACATCATGATCACTAGATTCTACAATGTCCTGAGCCCTGGAGTGGTACCTACAAATCTCCACTCAATGCCCTTAGCCTGAAGGCAGACCCAGTCATTGCTCTAACAATTCCACTTTGTTCCTCTAACCTATTTCCCTGAGTCAATTCTCTTCCTCAGTGTACCTCACATTCTAGGAACAGGGAGCCCTACAGGCAAATACCCTATGACAGGAACCAGCAGCAACCCCTCTAGTAGCAGTGATCCCCTCACACTGGCAGGGTCCTGTATGACCAGGCCTGAAACAATGACCACAGCTTGACCAAGTCAGCATGAGACAGGACAAAAAGGTGAGGGACACTGACTGCCAGGGAGAGGGACACTCTCAATACAGTCACACTGTCATCCTTGCACACAGAACCAATAAAAAAAATGCTATTTTTGGCCCAACCTAAATCTTACTGTTTTTAATACTTTAATCAGACTCACTTGGATCTAGGACTGTTCACAATCTTACCTTTGCTTGTGGACACAACCAATCAAAGACTCTATGTTTAATCCTTCATTTACATGTAATGGGAAGACAAATCAGGTTTTTGATAGGACAGTTCATACATGGTATGATGCCAACTGGGTATTTGATAGGATGATCACCCCAAAGTGTTTTTTGCAGGAAAGAGAAATAACCCAGGAATTTGGCTAAAAAAAAAGCTCATCCTTGGGGTAGCTGTGAGCCTCTTCACCAGCCCACTCTCACTCTGCAATGCATACTTCTTTTCTGCCCTTCCATAAATGTGTACTTTCACTGTCTTTTCTGTGTATCTTGTCCAGTTCTTTGTTCAGGATGTCAAGAAACTGGAAAAAAGTCCCACAGACTTTATATTCAATAACACACTTAAGCACACATCCTTTCTGGTCCATGCAATTGTGAAACCATTGCTAGCACCTCAGAGGCATTGCTCAGGATGATACCCCACCGGGAAGAGTGAAAGAAATTCCTTCCTGTTCCATCAGCACTGTCCCTGCTTTCTAAATCTTTCGGAACAAGTAGTCAGTTTGGTCTTTTGGGAGTCCCAGAGCCAGGCCTTTGGCCCAGGACTACAGTAATAGGAACACAAATGAGTACTGAAAGTATCTTGCAAAAACCAGTAACTGCTGACTTCTGGACACTTTTTTAACATGAAGAAAAAGTGCAAGGTGTGGTCATGAGTGGGCTGCCAGCGGACTTGATCCCAGCCCATTCTGGTGCATAGGCTGATAAACAAGAAGTACCAATCCACCACCACCACCCCTGCCATAAGTGACCGGCTTATCCAGAGAAACACAGGCTGCGATGATAGCTATGGAGGTGAAATGCAATTGAATGTCTGAGGGACTTTGTTCTTTCATGGACATTGCAGGTCTATGGCCAGTGGTCTGATCATAGGTTCAGAGGATAGTGGTACGCAGTGTGCGATCTAGAGGGGGATCTCCTTCTGAGAGTTGCAGTCATTGTTGATTCCTTATGGTCTTGTTTTGGAAGTCCTATATTGTTTCCATTGTTTTGTTGGGTTGGGTTTTATTCTCTTTCATATTGTTTGATTATGTTAAATTCCATGGCAGGAGAAGCCATTTCAAGGATAGCAAGATATATTATAGTAGCAATTTTGGATTTACTATTGGTTTGTTTTGAAGTCCTTTATTGCATTCATTGTTTTGTTTTTATTGTTACTATTCTATTCTGTTCTGCTTGGTTTTTAGCATGCCCAAAATTATCTGCAGCTCTTTTGAAAACATCAAAAGGCATTATGGTAACTATTGTTGATTTCATAATGTTTTGAAGTCCTGTATCTCTTACACTGGTTTGTTTTGATTGGTTTTATTCTGTTTTATCCTCTTTAAAATTTAAAAAAAAGTACGGTGCAATCCAAATACAAAGTGAATCCTTAAATTTTTGTAGTAAAAGACACATTGCCACTAATCCCTCTCAAAATATTTCCCCTGACTTTGAATGTACTTATCTCATCATTCTTGCCACTTTCTAAGCAGTTCTAGAAGTCCTCCCTCATGAAGTTACAAGGTGTGATCAAAACACAGTAAATGCTGCTCCCTAGTGCCATCCAATAGAAAGGCAGGATCATGAAAACATGACGCTGTGTCCTCACCCACCTTATTCCCTGGCACTGGCACTCTGTGACTTCTGGCTCTCCTAAAAATTCAAAATGACCATGAAAGGTAAATATTTTGAAACAATTCAGGACATTAAGGCAGGTACAACACTGCAATTAAAGACAGTCATGAAAGAGGATTTCCAGAGTTGCTTCAGAAAGGGACAAGAATGATGAGACAAGGTGTTCAAAGCCAGGGGGAATATTTTGAAAGGGACTAATAACAATGTTTCTTTTACTGTAATCATTTTTTAAAAATTAAACATACACTATACTTTTTATCACATTGTTTGTGCTCAATTGTCACGCTATTATTTATTCAATCTTCTGTCAGTCACAGTTGATATTTTTCAAGTTGAAATAGTATGTAGAGAAGGAGCAACCCAAGAAAGAGGGCTTGGCAGAAAATAGGTCAATTAGTAGATACAACAGTGAAAGCCCTTGGTTAGAATGAGATTGTTGCCTGGTAACCGTACAGAATCAATGAAGAAGAGGGCTCAGGAATAAGGGTTGGACAATATTGGGGTGTAAGAGGAATTGATGGAGGAAAGGAACAGCTGGAACAAGGCATAGAACCAGAAAGAAGAATGAAAAAGAGAAAATTGTATTTTAGAAATCAGAAGAAGAAAAATGAGCTGTCAGTGTTCATCTGCTACAAAGTAGTACTCCTACAGGAGCCCATCAGTGGCACCTCAAGTATGCCCCTTTAGCATAAGGGTTATTTCGAACTGAATATTTTGTGAACTACAACACACAGGAGACACTTCTGAAAGCAGAGAAGTCACTGCTTTGCTAGGGAAATTTACATCTCCGCAGGAAACTTTCATTTACCAGTCTTTTGCCTTGTTTTCCAGATGGCTAAATCACGAGAGTTTTATCTGTAAAGAAGGCAGGGACATAAACCTATACAAAACTGCTATTCTTGTTCACTCTGATTTTGCTGGTCGCCACCCCATGACTGGCCTCACCCACATTTCCTTGGTCTTAGTTGGAGACTCTGTATAACCCTGATTTGAAATTTTCTCCTTTCTAGGTTGACCTCAGGTATGTGAAAAATACATATTAATCAACTTTCATTTCCTTTTATTTGTACTTATGCTTTGATGCAGGAGCCCCAGTCACACACCTGTCTTGGCATGCTGATGGCCCCACAGTGGGTCATGGAAGAAAATGTGGATGACTCTTGCTCTGTAGGAAAATACAAGACTGTGTGCTGACCTTTTTGATAGAAGGACAATCATCAAATATTTTTATATGAACGACAGCATATTTTACATTCCTTAAAAATAAAAATAATGCTTGAGTGTAAACTGACCTACCAAACAAACAACAGGGTAGATTGTCCTGAACTGTCCACATTAAAAAAATAGCAAGATTCCAAAGTTCAATGCCTGCCTAGTTCCCTGCTGCTGTGACAGATGCCCAAGAGTTCTTTGAAGATGACAGGCACCTGAGTCTATGGGGGCAGAAAGAGAGAAGAGAGGATAAGCAAGAATATGGGGGAGCATAGTGAAGAAAGGGACTTGTTAAAGCATTCTGTCTGCCTGTCAGTAATCGATAATATGAGAATATTCATCCAGGGAAGATTTAAAGACGTAAATTCTACAGAAAAAGTCACAAAAAAGAACTACACATGTAAAAGGTGATTAAAAGGGAAACAGACCAACCTTCAATGCCTAACTTAGCACTGAGCAGTCTGAATAATAGCAAGAAACATCCTTTTTTTCTTTGTGTTGCTTATGGAATTCATAAGAACTTGAAAAAGACCATGGAAATTTAAAAGTATTTCTTTCTTCCATTTCTTTTCTGAGAATTCTTTTAACCTAAGGAAGACACATGGAAAACCCACAAAGTAATTAGTGAGAGTGAAAAGATAGTTATGAGCAATTAAAGCCCCGTTTCCTTAGGTTTTCGTTGTTGAATGCTGTCACTGATTAATGTAAGACTCAAACACTGACTCCATCACTCACATAGCACATATATTGAAAGTCAAATCAAGGGAAAAAAGCAACATGAGAGAACCTCACACTAAGTTCCTTGTCTCAGAACATGAATAAAA
This sequence comes from Dasyprocta punctata, assembly GCA_004363535.1. Classification (NCBI taxonomy): domain Eukaryota; kingdom Metazoa; phylum Chordata; class Mammalia; order Rodentia; family Dasyproctidae; genus Dasyprocta; species Dasyprocta punctata. The sequence goes on along the minus strand of RJWM01000370.1, from coordinate 111,648 downwards.
GGCTCCTGTGAAAAGTCTTTGTCTGTATTTTGAGCATTCCACCAGGCATTTTGTGCCCACAAAACTTTGTATGTGGGGTTGCATATATTCTTTATATTTTCAAAATATTCCTCACCAACATAAACTTAGGTCAGATAAGGACAGCTATCTGTACAAACTAAGCATCTGGAGTCACTGGTTCAAAACTCAGGTGTGAACAGTATCATTAAAAATACTGAGATATAATTTTTTCCTCTTTCTGTCTCTCTCCCCTCCATCTCTCTCTCTCCCTCTCTCCCTCTTTTCCTCTTTCTCTTTCTCTGTCCTTTTTCCCTGCCTCCTTCCCTCCTTCCTTGTCCTGGTGTTTATTATTTGCTATTTAATACCATCCTGAATTTTAAAAATTAAAATATTATTTGTATGAATTTTACCATTCCTCTTCATATTATGTAACACTCATTTTAAATGAAACTAAGACATCATGTAAATTTTATGCAATAACACAAAATAACACAATCCATACTGCTTAGCTTGCACATATATATGTATTTTTATCATTCTTCACAGAACACTGGAAATATTTCATGAGCTAACTCAACTGCTTTTATTTTACTTCTATTCAGTTTTTTTCTTTAATTTTGCTGTGCTAAACATAGTACAAAGCTACCATTGTGATGCTTTATTCATTGTGCAGGTCAGTGGAATCTGGTGCATTTACACTGTTGTACAACCATCATTAGGAGCTTTTTCTGTCTTTTGGAAAGCTCACATTCTACCAGCACTGTGTATTTGACTGAGTGAAGAGCAAAAAAGAATGGAAAAGAAGGATCTGGTTGTTGTATTTTTACTTTTACTTTCATATTATTATTCAAAGCGTAAGTATTTAGCTAATGTAAAAAACTAACGCAAACAGGAAAAAGTAAGATAGAGTTCCTTGGTCAATTGTCATTTTTAGGACACAACCTCTACCTCCTTTCTATGTTAGAATCAATTCTGATTCAAGAGGAAACTGTGACCAATGGGTTGGGCAGGAGTCCTCCACCCCTTATCCAAAGACATAACATCCTGTCTCCTAGAGGCTTTGAGCATTCCAGAATTCTTATGTGTCATAGTGCACTAGTGGAATTCTAGGTCCTGTGTGAACGACACAGCAAGGAGCTGTGGACATGAGTGTATCTCTTCCCATTTTCTCTTTGAACTTTACTTAAAGTGAAAAATAAAACTGTTAAGAACATTAGAATGGTGAGCCCAGAGTACTCGAGTACAAGGTTTCCTGGCATAGGTCACTGGCCCACAAAGCAGAGGCTACAGATAAGACAGACTGAAGATGAGAAGAGGTCCTTGCAGCTGCAGAGCCATCCATAGCTTTCAAAGCACATTCCTACCCTACGGTTCAAGTGAGTGTCACGTTAGTTCCACATACAGCTGAACACCGTATACAGGTGTCTCCTCAAGGACTGGAGAGGTGATTGGCTCATTCGGTCACCAGGCAGGGTCCAAGGAGGCCCCTAAAGAGGAGATGGAGACCTCAGCTCACCCCACCTGAGTAGTAGGTTGTAGGTTCACCAACTTCCATCAGGCAAAAACAATTTTCAGTATGCATTCATGAGAGGCATAGGGAGGTTTATTAGGCAGAAAGAAGGACATATTCAGAGAGCAGAGTGCAAGTCCTCAAGAGATGTACAACATGGTCTCAGGTTGGGGGTCTTTATGTGGTCTTGGGGTGTTCTCAAGATGGGTTATCCAGGAATTGCATTCAGGCCTCCAACTTGGTGGGATAGGTTATAAGGCAAACTATTTGCATTTTTTTGAAGTCTAGAGATATGATGTCCTCTTCATAGTGTTGCTTCCTTGAGGATATAGGTCTGTGAGAGGAAGAGCAATTTACAGGTGAAAAGCATAGGTCCCCAACTTACAGACATCTTTGAAACCCTGAGGATTTCTTTTTTGTCTGCTTTTTGTGTTTCCTGGCAGGGAAAAAGGCACTGTAACTTTGGGTAAGTTTTGTGTTCTACAGTTACCATTTTTTGGTTTTAAGTACAATTTTAAAGCTATAACTTTCCTTATCACTTTTCTACCTAGCTTTATTTCTTCTGTCCTACCTTGGTTCCATGGCTAACAGCAGCCTAATGTGGACTAGAATCCCAACACTCTTAATCTCTAATTCAGTATTCAGTTCACATCACTTTTTATCTCTAAGAAGATGAGTCCATTTGTATAAAAGAGACTACATTTGTCAGTCTCTTTTGTGAGGTCTCTGTGTAACCCCAGACTCAAGCAAAAGCCAATGAATGAAGCTACATCTAATTGCTCATGCCAAGATTGAAGCGACATTATGATCAGATTCAGGAATAGTGACTCAGAGAAGCCTTCCTGAAAGACATAGGCTTTGAGGGAGGATTTGTCTATTGAGTGGAGGGAAAGGCTATGTGGGGAAGAAACCTCTTCCAGTAAAGAAAGGAAGAGGGATGGAGAGTCATCTGGGAAAGTCATTGTCTTGGTTATTTTTCACTCGTTGCTGAGACAAAATACCTGATGCCCAAAATTAGGGGAGAAAAAGTTTATTTAGCTTACAGGTTTTTTGGAGGTTTCAGTCCATAATCAGCTGGCTCCAAGGCAGGGTCGTATGGCACTGAGGCAACACTTCAAGGCAGCACCAGCAAAAGCAGCCAGAGCCAAAAAGGCGGGGGGGGGAAAGAGCAAGACCCTTCTCCTTCCTTATATAGCACACAGACAACCCCCCACACACCAGGGTGGGTGTAGCTTCACAAACATCCTTGCCTTCCTTTGCACAGGATGAGGCTATTTACAAAGTAAAAAAACCTGGCTCCCTGCTGAGTCTCTCAGTTAAACTTCTGACCTTCTCAAATTGACACAATGAACAAGTAACTGCTTGTCCTCTACACCCCAGGATGTAGAGCTGCTGAGTTACTTAATTAAGCTTCTAGACTTCTCAAGCTGACACCATGTATAAACCATAACAATCCACCCCTTGTCAACTTGGTGACCAGACACATTTCTTTAAATCTGTCTCCAGATACAAAGGCATGCTTATTCTTAGCATTTTGTAACTTGAACATTACAACACATCTTAACAATCCTTAAGAACCAACATTAAGTCTATCAACATTATATTACATTGCAAACAACATTTTGTCCTTGGACCCCCAAGAACTCATGCACATCCCTTTATGCAAAAGGCATTCAGTCCATCTGCAAGAGTTGCCAAAGTCCTGACAGTTACAGCATTGCTGAAAAGTCCAAGTCCCAAATCTCCTCCAAGATCTATGGCAAACTCTTAAATGTAACCCCCTGTACAAATGAAAACAAGGTTAAACATTTCCAACATATAAAGGCACAAGATAAATATTACCATTCCAAAAGTTACAAACGGGACTACAAAGCATTGGAACCAAAGCAAGTCCAAAATCCAGCAGGGCAAACATTAAGTCCTGGAGTTGTCTGCTCAGCATCTGAAGCAATCTGGTTGCAAGCTTCAAAAGACTTGAATGATTCCATCCCCTACAGCACTTTCAGGGGTCTGAACTTTCATAGCTTTCCTTGAATGATCCATACTCCTTGGCTTCACCCTTACATCTTTACACATTGCTCTCTGCAAGCAAGGCAAAAGCTGCTGTAGCCTTTTCTTGTACTTAAAACCAACACTACATGGATGCTGCCAAGGTTCACTGCCAGCTGGAGCAGAAGCCAGGCTTTCCTCTCTCTTGACTGTAGGAGTCAACTGCCTGGATTTCTGAGCTCTCTGAACCTGATTGTGAGGAACAGCTTCTCTGTGCCACCACCATTCTGGAACATGGCAAGACCATGACCCTTTAGAAACTTCCTGTGGCCTCTGTTGCCATTCTGGGGACATGGTCCTCTGCAGCTTTTTCCTCAGAGCAAACTCTTTCACTTTTGAAGGCCTGAGGCTGCAAAGGGTGGAGGCCCACTGTTTCCTGGGATGCCCTCAGACCATCTTTTTTATTTCTTTGCTCCTTCTCAGCAATCAAGGTCTCAGCTCCATCTTTTCAGTCCACAGATTCCTGGCCAAACTCATGTTTTAAATCACCTTGCTGTACTCTTTGCTCTTGATTCCCAACATAAATCTGGCTAAGGGCCCTCAACAAGAGCCAGGCCACCATTTCAACATTTGGCTGCCTCGTAATTTCTCTCTGTAGACTAATCAGTCCTTTGCCCTTAATCTCAGTCTCAGGAAAAGTCTCTGGGCATGGACAGAATGCAGACAAACTTTCTGCCAAGCCATACACACATTGTGTGGAGTCCAACAACCAATGCAGTCCTTCTTCCCAGCAGAAACCTCCAGAGCCTGGTCCTTATCAACAGGCTTTCTATCAACTTTCCATTCTCCTGGGGTCTGACCAGAATCTCCCATACAGAACAACCTAAGCTGTTCTAGCTCTATGCATGTAGGCGACATCTCTGCACATTTCCAAACTCTTCCCACAAGTCATTTCCAAATGCTCTTAAGCCACATGGTCAGGTTTAGTCACAGCAATGACTCCACTCCCCTGGTACCAAATTCTGTCTTGGTTACTTTTCACTCATTACTGAGACAAAATACCTGATGCCCAAAATTGGGGAAGAAAAGGTTTATTTAGCTTACAGTTTTTGGAGGCTTCAGTCCATAATCAGCTGGCTCCAAGGCAGGGTGGCATGGCACTGGGACAACACTTCAAGGCAACACCAGCAAAAGCAGCCAGAGCCAAAAAGGGGGGGGGGGAGCAAGCCTGTTCTCCTCCCTTATATTGTACACAGGGACCCCCCCACCCCGGGTGGGTGTAGCTTCACAAACATCCTTGCCTTCCTTTGCACAGGATAAGGCTATTTACAAAGTAAAAACCCTGGCTCCCTGCTGAGTCTCTCAGTTAAACTTGTGACCTTCTCAAACTGACACAATGAACAAGTAACTGCTTGTCCTCTACACCCCAGGATGTAGATCTGCTGAGTTACTTAATTAAACTTCTAGACTTCCCAAGTTGACACAATGTATAAACCATAACAGTCATGATTTGCATACCTATGATAAGAGTGTCAATTCAAAAGTGCCTTATGTGTTAGTCAGATTTCCATCCCTGTGACAAAATACCTGCTATAATCAATTTAAAGGAGGGACTGCAGAGTTATCAGTCTATGGTTCCTTGGCCCCAACTGCTTTGGGCTTATGGTGAGGCATAAGTTCATGACAGGTGCCATGTGGCGAAGTGAAGATACTCACCACACACCCAGCAGCCAGGAAGGACAGAGAGAGAAGGGGAGTAAGAGAGAGAGAGAGAGAGAGAGAGAGAGAGAGAGAGAGAGAGAGAGAGAGAAATCTAGATGCTAACTTCTAAAGCTTCCATCAGTTCCAATAGCACCATTAGCTTGGGACCAAGCTTTCAACACATCAGCTTTTAAGGGAAACTTCCAATGTCATGATATTATGTTTAACGTAAATTGATTTAATCTTCCAACCAATCTGATTAAAATTGTTTTCTCCTACATTATTTTAGGGTATAAATTAGTGGAGTCTTTTATTTGACCCTTTATTCTAATAATCAAACATCTCATAAGTAGAATTAGTAATTAATGTAGGTGAATATATATTGAAGTCATGTTTACAGATCCCTAGTTCTGTTTGGTTGATTTTTCAAATAAAAGCAAGTGCATAGCAGTTATCATAGAAAGTACCAAAGTAGATGATACATAAATTAGAGGAATTATTTAAGTATTCTGGTAGCACATTTAATTTTCTCCCTAATGCTCCTTGTTAAAACCATTTGTTACCAATTACTATTTGGCCTAACTTTACTTCCTGCCATCCAGCTTGTCTAGAACACCTCTTTGTAGCTCAACTACCATTTTGATTATTCAGTGTTTTTTAAATTCAGCTTTTCTACAGAATCTGCAGCCTACTTTGCATACAAAGTCATCTTAGGGGCATTCATTTGTGGCAACTCTGATAAGCAGGCCAGACTGCCCACTGGCTAATAAAAGAAATGGTCTCATTCCACATTCCCAGAATTTCTTACCATTTGGATATAGCAGTCATCATCTCCTTTATTTTGAGGAAAAGCATGCAACATCAACATAAACAACACAAAGCCCCTGTGATTGTGTTTTCCCAAGGCAGAAAGAAAATCTTAGCCACCTCCTCACCAGTTCTCCATTTCTCCTTTTCTTCCTCCTAGTATTTTCTGAAGTAAAACTGATTTCATTTCATACTACTGTTCTCTGATAATAGAAACACATTAGCACTAGTTGTCAAAACATAGTGTTTTTAAACCCTCTGACAACAGAAAAGAACCTAGTAAATGATTTCTTTGCCCAATGACCTGTCTTACAATATGAAATTGTCCAGGGGGTGGAGAGTGAGATAAACCACGGGTGAGTGTGAGCAGAGGTGGAGAGCGATAGTCATGAACTCCTCCTAGATATCAGTTGTCCCATTCATCTCCTTACTCCAGAATTTAAAACAGAACCTGGCAAACAATAGAAATAACACACAGTAGTTTTGTAATTTTTGCCCAGAACAAGCATTCTTTGGTGCTTGATTCTGAAAATGTAATGTAACAAGTGATTGGGTAATCAACACCAAGTTTAAGATAAAGTAGACTTCGCCATTATTAGTGTGAATTTAAGCATGAGGCAGTATTTTGGGCAGCTCTATCTTTAAGAAAACAAATAAGGAGATCACAGGAGAGCTAAGACATGCAGATTCTTCACCTGAACGACTTGAGCAGGTAGCCAGATGCTCCGTTTTTCACTACCACATGAGTAGATTGCCAGCAGCAAAACTGCTTTCTCTGCCTGGCTATGCCCCATTTCTCAGATGCTTAGTGAGCAGCTCATGTCTCTCAATCTGTTTATAACCACACGACTATAAATAACGTGGGCTCCCTCAGGCATCCTGAAACAATAAAAAGAAGTTTCCAAAAAGAATAATACTAAAAGTCAATGAACTATATTAATAAGGTATAAAAACAAAGTTGTTGCTTGGTAATTTGGTGGTGTAGGATGCAGGTCCATTAAAAATTGGTTACTAGAGGAGATTTTTTTTTATATTACCAGAAGAAATCTTCTTTCTTTTCTCCTTAACATGGAGCTTGAAATGAATAAAGGCAGTTTTATAAATAGCCTATGAAAAGACACATAATTCTCTATCTCCAAAGGGGGAAAATTAAAACAAAATTTGTTGATAATCACTAGCTAACAATTTCAGCTACCCTGTACAATCTCAGCCCCAGAGTAGAGATTTGCCATGTATAGAGATACTGGTCATAAAATGAGTCAATAGAACACCTGCAAAATGCAGATTCTCCTTCATAAAGAAAAATAAAAACATAGGTCACCATTTAGATACATTCAAAACCAACAGTGTATAGCCATACAACGAAGACGGAAATCATCCTGATTTCTTAAAAAAACACTATATTTCATCATAATCACAAACCTTTACATCCTTGTGGCATGATTCAGGAATCATTATACCTAAACAAATAAGGTATAAGGAAACCAGTTTAAATGACTGTGCTTGCACTAAAAAGAATGCTACTATAAAATAGCTAATTTTAAAAGGTCACAATATTTCCTCCTTTAAGCTTTGCAAACTGCTTACCTCCTTGTTAGAAATCTCCTCAAAATCAATCTGTACTTCATACATTACAGTAAACTTTTGAACATTTTCTAACTCGATGTATGTTTGACACCACATTCTACACAAATCTATTAAATCATAACCTCTGGAAGTAGGGAATTTTACAAATTTGGCAAAGTTCCTAGGTGACTGTTCAGTATACCAAAGTTTAAGACTCACAAGTGTAGAGTCAGTTGGTTAACTTTCAGGTAGAATGGCGAAATACTGAATCACACCTGCACCTGAAATGCAAGGAGAATCATCTACATAGGCACTGGTCCCTTTCACTTTTACTATAAAACAACATCAACTCTCCCTGCTGCCAGTTGATTGTCAAAGCATTTGGGTCAGTACTTAACAATACACTTATAAATTCTGTGCTTCTGAATCTTGCCAAAGAGTACAACATCGAATTTTCTATTATGGCTTTCATTTTAAAAACTCAATTACAGAATTTTTGCGAAGTATTATAGGATGCTCTCAGGTTATCCCCTTCTGTAGATATTCCACTCTTGAGTCAAGCCACTAGGAGGCAGTAAGTCTACGCAACCTATGCTGTCAGAGTCCCTGACAGGACAATGAAACTGCTTTATGAAAGGACACTTTGTCATACATTGTTACCACAAGCTTCATCTCAAATATGTATTACAAGCATATGATTGAGAACTTTGTTTAGTAAGTTACAACATAGCTCCTTTATGAAGACTTATGGTTTACTTACTAATGAACACTTAGTTCTTTTTTAATGATATATGATAGGGTAGGCTTTTTGGCTTTAGAGTGAGAAGGAGGGAAAGATAAATTATTTATACAACAACTAGAAACACTGCACACTTCTCATTCTCAAGTCACTGGTTTCAGGATAACATTGTGGTGTGTATTTATTATTATCCATCATGATTCATAACGTGCATTTCAGCCTTTAGTTTACAAGCTTATTTCCAAAAAATTGTCTCCATTATTTTTTAATAATGATCTTTTGTTCCTTTTTTCCCTCTTTTTTGATGATGAGTCTGATCTATCCTGTAACTTTTGTTTTACCTTGTCTGTTCCTTTAACGTTTTTATCTCAATAACTCTCTGTGTTACATTCAAAGTACCTCACAACCAGTTTTCATTCTTTGAATTCTCTCCTCAGTGGTATTCACATTAAGGTTTAGCCAGAATGCTGAATTTTTATTGCAAGTCTGTAATTTTCATTTCCAGGATTTATTGTTTAAATTATGTATCATCTTTTCTTCTGTTTGCTTTCAGTTGTTCTTTTTTTAATGATATTATTACTTCTATTACAGTTTGAAATTTAATCAAATACTTCAAAGTAATTCTTCTTCAAAGTAGTTGTTTTTTATTTTTATTTTCTATAAACCAGTCCTTTCACTGGCTAGCCGATTCATGAACAGCCTATCTTGGCATGTCTCATATGCTTAAGAGGACAGGTTTACAGGTTCATCTTTAGTAGGGTTCTGCTTTTGCTGTTGCTGCTAGCATACCTGACCCCATTGGGCCTCTGCACTGAGCCATATCTCCAGCTCTTTTTTATATTTTATATTGAGATGGGGTCTTGTTAAGTCGCTAAGACTGAGGATATGACTCAGTGACAGATAAAACTCATGATCCTCCTGATTTAGAATTTCAGAGGCCTGGGTTACTGATGTGGGTTAGTGTAGTTTTAATTCTTCTCTGCATACTCATATTTGTCTAGTTTTTGGGTTTCCCTTGCTATTCTGTTTTACTTCAAATTTCTAGCACTGCTAAAAAAATTCTTTCACTGCTGTTTTGTTGTTAAAAAAATAAAAGCAAAGAAAATGGAGAAGTGATTCAAAACACACACTTTCCTGTGCCATTTTAGAAGATATAAAAGCAAACATTGAAACTCAAGAGATAAAGTGCAGGGTATAGAGTAGAGCACACATAAAGTACAGTAATTAAGTCTAGTGAAGTCCTTTCATGATCAGTTAATGATATATATTCACTTTATTTATAAATGGCAGTGTAGATTAACCTTAATAAACTATTCACTTCATAAAGGAGATTTGATCGCTATAAACTCATCATTACTCCAAAGATTTTTTTAAATGATGGAAAATTCAATGCCAGTGACACTTACTTCCAAACTGGTGCCCTAATTAGATAGACCATATAATTGAATACATCATGTGACTGTACAAAATTATTTAACCCTTCTAGACTTCAGTTTTCTTCCCTATTAAATAAAGATGATTACTGCACAAGATTTTACTTGGTAATCCTCTCATGCCTAGATTATATCCCTATGAAAATATTCAAAACAAAAAAGCCTCACATATCTAGAAAAAAAATTACAAATAGTTCAAATATCCAAAGATTAAATAATTAATTTTAGCTACAAAACTATCATATTCTAGTATTCAGTCACCAGTCTGATGAATTCATGAATTTTAGTAAGAAGTTGGCCAAAGTGCAAAAGTAAACACTAAAACTAAGAAATTAAAGAAGGTATAAAAAGTGTTCAATTTCACTAGTTTTTAGGGTCATCAAATTTATTTATTTATTTTTAGCAGAGAAATTTCTGCAAAGTCCACCTTTATTTTATTAATTTTTACTTTATTTTAAAGAGAAAAAACACAGAAAAAGAAAAACAAAAAACAAGACACATACAAACAACTGCAGGAACAACAAAAACCCAAAACAGTAACAATATAGGCTTTCAAAACAAAATGATATGAATTAAACAATGGTTGCAATGTTGCATGCTATTATATTCAAAAGAGTTGCTAAGATTAACAGAGGATTATCAAATTTAAACCACAACATAATATCAAACAGGAAGACTAAAAGAAAAAGAAAATTTAAGTGTTGGTAAGGCTGTAAAATTCTCATATTTGCTGGAGGAAGTATAACTTGTATAATTGCTAGACACCATTTGTCGATGTCTTCTAAACATGAGCATTCTTTAAGAAATTTCACTCTTTAGTTTCTACCCAACAGAAATCCTTACATATATTTAACAAAAGATATGTACTAAAATATTCATAGAAGTAGTCCTCATATAGCTCCAACCTGGCTATTTAAGTGATCATCAATAGTAAAATAGTTATATAAATCACAGCACAGTCATACAGTGGTAAATTATGAAGCAACAAAAATGAATACTTTAGTGGATCATAATAATATAGTAACATCCATAAATAAAATAGAGAAAGAGAGCAACAAATCCCAAAAAGAGTACTTCCTATAGAATTCCATTTTACATCAAGTACCAAAATCCAGACCCAGGGTCAAAAGTCTGCAAAGAGGACTGGTGGGATTAGTGAGTGGAGAAGGGATAAAACAACCTGTTCAGACACTACTGGTGTTTCTTGTTAATTACAGATATGTTTACTTGTGCATGTCATAAAATATGTTGTACGACAATAAAACTGTATATATATATATATATATATTTATATTTGTTTATATAATTATGATATGTATATGACAGCTCTTTACTAGTTCAATGGATTTTCAAACTCCACACCTAAAGCCCTAAAGACCCATGGATGGTAAATCAAAGTTAGTTTTTGCTTCCAATTAATTTTAGTTTTGGTTTCCTTCTTTCAACAGAGCACTATTTTTCCATACTCATCCAAAGAGTAAGAAAAAATTTATTTCCAGGAGAATAGTCAATTATATAACTGTAAAATATATTTTTAACTTCCTTAATGAACAGAATAGGCTTGGAAAGAGATTACAAAAATTACAACCATAGAGATTTTTAAAAACAGAACAGAACATGAAATTGCTGTCAGACTCACCTTTTCACATCTTCACAGATTGTGAGCCTCCATCATTTTCCCCATAGGTTCAATCTACTCTATACCTGGGCCCAGGGAGAGAAGTGGGAGGAGGAAGGGGGTCATGATATTACTCACCCACCCCATCCTTTGATGAGAGTACATTGCTAAGTGGATCCCTGGCTGTCAATTGTCCTGGTTTGTTTCCTTGCCTTCCAGCTTAAAACTGCCAATCTTCCATAACAATTCAGTATGTCCATTCAACAATTTCTGCCCATTATCTGCTCCAGCAGTTCTGATCTTGCATTTTGACTGAAACTGCTAAGAGCAGTGCCATATCAATCATTTCTTCTCCATGAAATTCTTCTGCTCTTACACATCCCTAACAGTCCCAAAGTCTGATGTTTCTACTGAATCATTGAATTTGTCCTACAGATTCTCAAATTTCAATCAATTTTGTGCAATATCCTCAATCATTCTACGATTTTGCCCATTTTCCCTACATGCCTACCTAAAAAATAGACATTATCTCCCTAAAAACTACCAGCTAGTTGTCCTGAGGCTGTGATACGCTGTCTGAACCCAAATGAGTACACTCAGTGATTTATCCCAAGCCAACACAGTCTTCACGGCAAGAAGAAGATGTAATAACATCTTCCATAAACCAGAAACATTTGCAAAAGCACTATTAGCCATCTGCAGTACCAAATCTGTTGGGTAAGTCTATTTTCTTCTCAATTGAGGAATCACCTAAGTTGCAATTTACAAGATCAGATAAATTCACTTTCAAGCCAGTAATCACCTGTAGGTTCTTTAAGTCTAAGTTTAGGATATATTTTTCAATTTTAGTTGTAATTGCTTCTTCAACTATGTAGACATTGGTCATGCATCATCAAACCCAAAATGCCTGATTCCAGATGTCTGAAAATTTTTCAGTCCTGGTCATAAAGGGCCTAGGTTTTTTAAAAGCTATCTGCCTTGGGAGCTGTTGTCCATGGTGAGAAGCCATGCTTCCAAGGGCCATTCCCACAACTACTGCAGGCATAGTAACTGATTCTGACACCGTGGTAAGGCATGAGTGTGTCATCACAGTATGTCCCCACGGAGTCATTCAAGTAGCCATCACTAGATGACTGGAGTTTTAAGGAAAGGTAAGATATACTGAAGCTCTCATTCAAACCTAAACAAACTTCAGTTTAATACATTGCAGTTACTTTGGGTAAGGGTGCTAGGGATTGAACCCAGGATCTTTGCACTGAGCTAGATCCCCGGTCCTTTTTATTCTGAGACAGGGTCTCACTAAATTCTAAGTTGCCCAGCCTGGACTTGAACTTGTGATCCTCCTGCCTTGGCCTCCCAGCGTGCTGAAATTACAGGTATGTAACACCACATTAGAGCCACCTTTAACTCAAAAACATAATCAAAAGATTGGCTTAAACAGAAATTAATTGGTGTGTTTAAATACATACATAACATACATATACATCTTCCTTTTTTTCTCCCTAAAGTTTCATGTTTCTAACTCCTCACATAACCCCATCTCTTACCACGTACGCGTACAACATGTTCCATTCTGCTAATTTACCAAGTCCTTCCTTATTTATGATTTGTTGTCTTGCCTCCTTGTCATCCTGTCACATTTAGTGAGGCCATGCAGAATATTAGTTTTCTAGGAGATGGGACATCCAATCTGCCTTGTCAACTTTCCTCTGTGCACTTTTACCACACCAGCATCTGGCAACGTATTTACATGATCCATTGTACCTGTTACTTTCTTTTATCATTATAATTTCTTTAACCACCTGGTTTGCTGCCTTGTCTTCCATGCACGAATTCCTGCTTATACAGTAGTTTAAGACATAAAACAATTGTTTTATGACAAATAAACAAATAAACTTACTAAAAGAACAGAATATACACATAAATCTAAACATTCCTGCATTTCTCATATTAATAAAGTTACTCATATCCTCTTGTGTTTGCTCTTTCACAAGGACACTTAATGAAATTTATTCTAAAATTATTTTTCATTTCTTATATCTACACATTTAATTATTAATGCAACTTTACTAGTCATCAATATTTTACTCACATTAATTTCCTTCTCAAAAAAAAATTCCCTTGCCATCACTGGTTTAAGTATTCAGTAAGTAGCTCCCAAAGTAAGTAACTGCTAGAGGGTAATTTAAAAACTTATCCTAGAAAAAAATAATAATTTCTTTTGATTTAAAAAAATGTGATGGATGTTTGAGAGGGACCGTGTTCTAAAAAACAAAACTGGCTATCAGCAGGAAGCTCATTCTTTGAATAAATCAGTTTCTACTTGTGGTAAGATACCACATACTCTTTCGGGATTTATACTTTGTCCCTCGCTCTCAGTAGGGAGCAACTGATGATAGCAAGAACAGAGTTTCTTCATTACATTTGCCTCTCATTACCTAACAGGCTGAGGTGAGTGAGTAGGAAATGAAGGTCTGTGAATGTTGGCTGTGACCACGGCATAGTTCGAGTCTTGTAATGTCCAGGCTCATCTCTCTAACAGGATAGAATGGATTCTGGAGGAATCTTGGGCATCTTTTGCCTACAAACCAATGCTTTGAAGTGCAAATTAAACCTTAACATCTAACACAGAACCTGTCACTCAAAAGACACTCTTCATAGCCGTTAGGTGGCTGAACTAACCTCATTCCAAGATAGAAGAATACATTTCCAATCCAAGTAATTTGCAGAGTAAAATGTGAAATATAACTTTGAGGGACCCAGGATGATGTCCTTTATTAATTTGCCATATGGACTCAGAATGTGCAGTTACATTCTGCAATACCTTTCTTAGCAGTGAGCCCTGACTTTGCAGACCTAGGGTAATTTTCAGTGCAAAGTCAGTGATAATGCTAACATATATATTATGTCTTTGTAGTTTGGGGTGTCATAGATAGGTTTCCAATTATTTTTTTACTTGCAATTAGATTGGTAAATTTCCCTGTAGCTCATCTAGGTCTAATTATATAATAATGTTCCATTTAAGTGAAAATGAGAAGCTAAAAATATTTGCATTAAAAAAATTCAGCCTTGAGTGATGAAAGTTTTCTCAAATTCTCTTAATATTCCAAACGAGGTTTCCAGTATCATTATTCTCTGGATCCTAGACCATGGGCCAAGGATTATATTGAAATGTTGAGGTGGAGTAAACAAGACACAAAGAAAAGTAGATCGTAACTTACAAAGTAGAGGCTAGTGGTTAGAAAATTAAGTTTTAGTATTTGATTTCCAGCCCTAAGTATTGCCAAGCTTCTTCATCCATGAAATTTAAATGGTAATTGTACCCCATGGTACCTCTGTGGAAAAAAGGCTGGTAGGTCCTTGGTCTTCACTACAGCCTCCTAGTAGACCTTTTCTCTGGAAACACTAAAATGTGGAAAGGGTATTTTCAATTTTCTCTCAACAGTGAATTTCTGTATTCAGTATATAGTCCACTAATTATTAATACTTAAGCAAGTTTTAAACTAAAAACAAGGCAAAAACAACTTCCTTCTTGCTTTTGGCTATTATCTTAGTCACTTCCCCACCAGTGGGACAAAATCCTCAGCACCCACAACCTAAAGGAGGAGAGGTTTGTTTTGGTTCAGGGTGTCAGAAGTTTCCATGCATGACTGGCAGGCTCAGATACAGAAAAGGGATGGTGGGAGGGCCTGCCAGAAAGAAAGATGCTCTTGTCATGGGGGCCAGAAGCAGAGGGAAAAAGGGAGGTTCAAGGAGGGAGACACCCCTTTCCTGATTACACCCCCAGTGACCCACCTTTAACCGGGGCAACCCTCCTAACAACCCATTCATCTACTGAACTCATTAGTGGATGAATCTGCTGGTGAGTGTAGCCCCCATGATCCAATCACCTTCCAAAGTCCCAGGGGTTTCAGATCCAAACCATAATAGCTATGGGGGAAAGAAAAGACCAGGGAGATAGTGATTTTGTTTTTGCTGCAGTCATATTTTGGTATGGGGCCCAAGTTTATGAGTGTCAAAAAGCCATTAAAGGAGGGCTATGCCAGAGACTCCAACCAGTCACTATTTTGTGTGCTAGAGTTAATTTCTAGACTGTTTGTCTGATTTCTTTGTCTCTCTACTGTACAAATACCACACTGTTTCAATCACTACAACTTCATAGGAAATGTCAAAATCGGGTGAATTTCCTCCAAGTTAATTATTTTTCAGTATTACTGTGGCTAGTCTGCATTATTTGTATTTTCATATAAATTTTAGAAATCACTTCCTTATTCAAAAGACCGCCCCCTTGAATTTGATATGGATTACACTATACCTCTAGATTAATTTGGAGATCTTATTTCTTCTTGTAAACTCATCTCTCATTTCCATCTGGCACTACTTCCCTTCATCCTAAATAACTTCGTTAGCATTCCTTATAGTGTAAGTCTATTAAAAATTCTCACAAATATTTACTCTTAAATGTCTTTATTCATCTTTATTTTGAAGAACATTTCTCTAAGAAAAGAAATGTAGGTTGACAAACTTTTGTTTGTTTCAGCAAATTAAAGATTTTGGTCGGCAGTTGATTCTCATAGTCAGCAATACTACAGCATTGTATCGCCTTGTATGTAATATGTCCCTTTTTCCATCTGTGTTTACATTTGATCTTAATAGCTGATGATAATATGCCAGGGTGTGGTTTCATTTTATAATTCTGCTTTTTTCGTTTAATTTCTTGAAAATGTACATTGAGGTCTTCCTCCGATTATGCAAAGTTCTCTTTTAGCTGTCCTGCAGATATTTCTTAGGTCTATTCGGTCTCTTCTCATTTCCTACTGCAGATCCACTTTATAGCAGTCGTTATTAACCAGGGATTGGATTCCAAGAAATATTCAACAATGTCTAGATACATTTTCAGCTGACAAAACTGGAAGGAGGATTGCTACTGGCACCTACTGGGTAGAGGCCAGAGAAAGCACTAAAGATCCTACACTGCTCTGGCTAGTGCCTCACAGCAAATAATTATCAGATCCAAAATCTCAATGGTGCCATCATTTTGATACCGTATGGTTTTAGATTATATGATATTTTTCATACATTGCATCAAATATATTGTTTTATTTTTACTTCACTCTTTAACATTTCAGTTTTGATATTTTCCATTGCCATCTTCACTTTTATTAATTTTTTCCTCTGCAACAGTCCATGAAGCCTATCAAAAAAATTTCTTCTTGTGTGCAGTACTGAGGAATAAATCCAGAGCCTTTGCAGTGAACTGCAACCCTTGCCTGTTTCATTTTTTATTTTGGGAAAGGGTTTTGCTAAGTCATTAAGATGCCACATAGGGCTCGAATTTGCAAGTCTCCTGCCTCAGTCTCCCAGAGTGCTAGATTATAGGTTTGAACCATCATGCTTAGCACACACACACACACACAAAAAAAAAAGGCAACTTTATTTTTGACACTATATTTCCCAGTAAGGGTGATTTTACAGTATCTATGTCTATGTTAAAATTCATCACCTCTTTTCTCATGTTCTTTTCCACTATGAAATTTAACATTTCTAACATAATCATTTTATAGTATCTTTCAAATAATTTTTATAGCTAGGAATCTCCAGGTCTATTTTATTGACTATGTTATGCCTTTGACAACAGATAACATTTTCTTGTTTTTTAAGAAGTCTTTTAATTTTCTGATTGCATGCTAGAAATTTTGTATTACACAACAAAACATAGTAAAAAAATTAATATTTGTTTCCAGAAGTTAGCATGTGTTTTTCCCTAGTCTGTCAGCCTGTAAGCTGAGTCAATCTGGTCTATGGTCAGGGTGAGTTTGGACTTGTAATAAATTTGACTGAATTCGCTATGAGTTTTAAGCACTTTGAGGGTAAGATGAATTGATTCTCTTGCTTAAAACTGATGACATGAAATCCTTTATGGGTCTGGATTTGCCAATTTGTGCTACTGAAATATTGTTCACTTTCAGAGCAAACTTTCAGTACTCCTGCCTTAAAGACTGCCTGCTATGTGCTTTTGATTGCTGATAATATTTTTTGCTCTACAGTATGATCTTTGATTTCTGGAATGCAGAGTGGTCTCTCAGCCTTTCTGCCTAGTACAATATTACATAGAGATAGAGGAAGTGGGTTGAGATGTCGTCTTCTAGATCCTAAGGGAAAGTGTCCATTATTTTACCAGTGTGAGGCCAATTATGACCCCATTGCAGATGCCCTTTATTAAAGCAAAAACTTTCCTTCTACCCTTCATTTGCTGGGGGATGTTGCCATAAAGCAGTGTTGACATTTATTGAATAGATTGAGTTTTCAAGAAATATAATTCTTATATTAGTGTTTTATTCTGTTAGTGGATAAAATTAATTTCATTTTCTGGATTTTGTATTTTAAACTGATACAGAATAAAATTCATATGATTTTTGATGTAAAGCTTTGTGGGTTTTTACACACATAGATTTACATAATCAATGTGAGAGAAGAGACAGAAAAATTCCTATACCACAAAGAATTACCATTGTCATTACATGTGTATTTTGAATCTCCTCCCAGCCCAACCTCTAATTGATTTGTTCCTGTATTGTCACCTTTTTCAAAGTGTTAAGTAAATGAAATTATACTGTATGTAACATTTTAATAATAGGTATTTTGGTTTAGCCTAATGTGTTTGTGGTTCATCTTTACTGATTTACATATCAAGTTCATTTTGTTTTATTACTGAGTAGTATTCCATTAGATTGACTGATTTGTTAATAATAAATTAACTATGAATTCAAAAGATAAAACCTACTTGACCACAGGATGATTTACCTATCTCTTGTTACATATTTCTAGATTTATTTGATATATTTAGCTAACAAATGTTGATCTGTTTATGAAGTATATTTCTGGAAACTTCTTTTCTTATAATGATATTAAGTTGGATACCAGTGATACCCTACTTGCATAAAACCACTGAAAAAGTCATTTTTCTTCCTCTATTTTCTAAAATAATTCATGCAATACTGTTATTGTGTCTTCAATTGTATTTATTAAATATTCTAATATTTGTATTGCATTCATTAATATTTGTTAGATATATCATTGAAGTCAGAATTATTTGTAGGAAAGTTTTAAATTTCATAATCAATTATTATAATTGACATATTAGGTTGCTTGGAATGCCTTATTTTTAATTAGTTTCATTATTTGTGATTTTCCAAGATGTATTCATCTCACAGAAGGTGAAAATTAATAATTGCTCATAATTTTATTTCTAATACTGGTAATTTATGTTTTCTTTATTGCTTTATCAGTCTTCTTAAAGACTGCAAATTACATTAATCTGCAAACAGCCAATTTCAACTTCTTTAATTTTTTCTACTGGTTCTTTTTCTACTGTATATTAATTTTCTCTTTTATTATTATTTTTTCTTTTCTTTTCCTTATTTTTGTCTTTTTAATGCCAGAGCATGCTTGATCAGTTATTTTAAACTTTAGTTGTATTAAAGCATTCAAGTTTCTTAGAAAATTTCTTATAGACATATCTTATAAATATTGATGTATTATATTTTTGTTGTCATTTACTTCTCAAAATTTTATTTTTCTATTATAATATTGATACTGGCCCAAGGATTGTTTAGAATTGTGTCATTTTCCAAAAATGTTAGATTTTTATATATCCTATTTATTTCCATTTCTAATTTAATTACATTGCAGGTAGTGAATCCTATTTTATATGATTTCAATTTTTTTAATCATGAGATTTATTTAATATAGCCAACAAATGGTCCATATATGGTATTGGTCTATTTGGTGAGCAATATTTGTTTAGTTGTTTAGTGCAATTTTCTCTAAATATCAATGAAGACAAGTTAGCTGATGTAATTGCCCATATCTTTTAAGTGCTTACTGGTTTTTTTTATGTATTTGTTCTATCAACTAGTGAAAGAGTATTACCTGCTCAGCTCTAAATGTTCTTGGGGTGAAGGATCATGAGAGGATGAGAAAATAAAAGAGACAAAGCTGGGGTTAGGTGAAGCCCTTACTCTCCTGATGGGAGGAAAGGAGCTGCCCCTTCACTGTAGGGGCATTTATTTATACATTTTAGCAACTTAATGTCACATGACACCCTGTTGTCCTAGCAACTCATTGTTCAGGTCACCCTGGAGCTGTGTTCTCTGAGTGGAAGCAGCTTCTTCACGTGGTTTTGCCCAGGGTGCTCCTTATTCCTGGGATAGCCATGCCCCAGTCCTGCACTGGTGGTCAATTTCCAGCTTCAACAGCTCCCAACAAAAGCTCCAAACATTGCTATAATCTATTTCTTCCTTCAGTTTCATCAGTTTTTGTTTGTTTTTTGAAGCCCTATTACTAAGTGCATTTACATTATGACTTCTTCTTTTAATGTCTATTCACATTATATATTTGATTTTTTAAAATTTTGTTTTAAAGATAGTAAAAACAACAAAACAAAATAGAACAAAGTCAATCAAAACAAAGCAGTGGAACTGGTACAGAACTTCAAAGCATGATACTAGGAAATTATAGCTACTATAGTATTTCTTGTTATCTTCAAAATGGTTGACAACTCCATCAGGTATAGCAAAATCAAACCAAAAACAAAAGAGAATAAAACCAATCAAAATGGAATATTGAATAAAGCAAAATAATCAGAATAAAACAAAACTGTGAGAACAATATTGGGCCTCAAAGACAAGATAGAAGGGAAATCCCCATATTTGCTACATTACATATGGTCGTTCTCCCAAGAGTTACTTAGACTGCTGGTCCCAGGCCTGCCAAATCAACCAAACAATACAAGCATTTAGTTGCTTTATGTACCTTAGTTGCCATCAATTTAGCCTGTCCTCCAAACCAGCAGGTTGCTTGGGGTGGGGATGATTCTCAGTCCACGTGCTGCTAGACTCACAGGAGGGGCTGATCTTTCTCCTCCTAGAATCTGCACTGCTTGTGCTGCTCACCAGGAAGGCTGGTTAGTTGTCTTCTGGTTGGATCCTCCCTGACTGAACATGGCAGGTTCTCAGAAGGCGCTCACATTATATCTTCTTGACAAAGTATCTTTAACCATTATGTCACATTTCTTCATCTTTAATAATACTCTTTGTTTTGAAATCTACTGTCTTGCATGAATATAGGTGCATCAGCATTATTGTGTTTACTTATCATAGTATGGAACTTCATGTGCTCACCATATCACTATAGACCTTCTTCCCGTACATTTAATGTGCATCTGGGATGGACAGCACATGACTTGGTACAATTTTTTTATTCATCTTGACACTCTCTGAGATCTCTATTAGTGCAATATTCTATTACACTGAGAATAAGCACAGATGTGGCCAGACTTATATCTAATATTTTGTTGTGGTTTTCTTTTTTCTACTTATGTCACCCTGTTAGCTTTTTTTTCTCACCTTTTCCTTATCTCATTATGGTTACTAAAATTATAGTCAGTATCCCATGTATTTCTTCTACTTATCTTTTAGATGTTTGTAGACATTGATGCTTACTGAGAAAAAGTAAATGCAAATGTGCAATGGGAAAACGTGAATATGAGTTCTCAATTATAGAATTTGAATGAGAGATATTGGAACGAATTAATGGTTGTTTAAAAAAATGTGCTTCCATTGAAGGGCTTAAAAATTTCACCTCAACCAACGAATATAGAAAATCTATTACATAGATTCTGATTTTTAAATGTCACATCTAACCAAAAGGTGTCCAGTTTCATACTAGGAAAATAAGGGGTGAACCTGAATCAATTTTCTGCTGCAGAAAGTGAAGATGTGTTCAAACACTGAAGAGAACACATAGAAAGAAAATAGCAGATAACCTGATAGAAAACATTTATGACAGGAAAAGTTAAACATGAACTAATTGCTTTTAATACAGACTGACAAAAAGTAAACTTATACATTCACAGAGATACTTTTATGAAAAAGAGAGGCTATGGGGGGAGGGAATATTTTTACAGAACTAAAGAAATGGAAAAATGTCACAATTTTGCAACTAGCAAGATAAATATAAATACATTCTATAAATTTCATCCATAAATGCCAGAACCAGACCTAAAGTAAAATGATACATTTATATTTGGAGATTTCCATTTTCCTACTTCATTAACTGATAGAACATGTAGAAAAAAAGAGAAGGTCTAAATAAAACTTATCAACACACTTGATTAATTTGCAAATTATAGAACACAATAAGAATCAAACAATATACATCTATTTCAAGTGCATGTAGAATATTCACAGAGACCATATGCTCAACCAGAAAGTATGCTTCCATAATTATCAAATAATGCTGTTAAATTAGATTCATTAGATAGTGAGAACCTGTCTCAAAAAATAAACAAATAAATTTGATTCATTAGCAATAAGATATCCAGAAAAATCCTAAATTTGCATATCAAACAAACAGTTCTGAATAACACACGGATCAAAGAACAATTTACAGCAGAAATTAGAAAATACATGAGATAACAATGAAAGCACAATATATCTAAAATTAGGCAGTATAAGAGGTAGTGATTAGAAAAAAATATGTAACTTTAAATGCTTATGCTAGAAAAAATGTACAAATATAATGTACTAAGTTTCCACTTTAAGCAAGCTAGGAGAAAGAAATAAAATAAATCAAACCCATGTAAGTTAACATGTTCACAAACTCCAAGGATTACAAAGAACATGGGCCCCTTTCAGCATGGAGACAGGGGCTGCATTACTCTCCACGACACAAAAGGCCAAAGTAATGGGTTTTTCCCTATGAGATTAGGTTGCAAAGAAGCTCTCACTGCCATGTAGAGTTCCAGCTCTAAGAGAAGCCCTGTTGTGAACTGACCTGTGGAAAGGTCCTTGGCAAGAAACTGATGCCTCCAAGCAACACTCAGCCAGGATCAAAGGCCAGTCTACAAAGATGTGATTAAGCTTGCAAGTGGACTCCATTCCCCCATTATCTAAATTTAAGATGAGGACCTGGCCAATACTTCAGTGGTAGCTTTATGAAAGACCCTGAGCCAAAGATAAATCCAGCTAAGCCTCCCATGGATTTCCATACCACAGAATATGCTAGATAAATGTTTGCTGCTTTAAGGAGCTAAACTGGGAAGTTCCTGGTTTTGGTGACAATGGATAACAAATACAAAGCCAATATGCTGATATTTATTTCTATATTTCAAAGGCAAATAACTGGGAAATGATTTTTTAAAATCTCAATTTACTATAGTTTGAAAATATTTAGACATACATATAAAAACTATATGTAGGAACTCTATGCTAAAACCTAAGCATCAAACCAGAAAAAAGGAATCAATAGAAGGAAAAGTAAATATATGATGGAGGCAGAGTATAGGTTATTCATGATATTTGGGGAAGAAGAGAAGGATGTGGCTTGTTGCAGAGATAGGCCATATTTAACTAACGTGTTGAAAGAAACATGTTAAATTTCTTTAAGTTTTTAATGTAGCTCCTAGCTTCTAAAAAATTGAAATAATACTCCTGAATGTTTTTACTCAGATTTCATAATTGTTATTATGCTACTGCATTTGCATTATCATTCTCACTGTCTTCCCCACAGAATGCAAGCATCAACAGGGCAAGAACTTGCCTCCTTTTCTTCCCCTGCTCTATCCCAATTTCCAGAATAGGGCTTGTCAGACAAGGCCCTCAGTAATATCTGTTTAATTAAACACTTATTTGAAGAGGTTGACTGAGAGAAGAGCTAGCCGTGAGTGCAAGAAATAAATTTAGCAGGCTTGGACTCATTAAATAATCTCTACTTAACAGGTCAACAAAGCCCATCAGTATTTTTTCAAAATTTCTTAACTTCAGCATTATTTTGAAATCTAAAACTTCACTTTTCCTTTGCACTATATATCAGCAAATGTATGTACATACAGGGAGGAGTTGATGAATCTATCTCCAAATATTTCCAAACTCTTTTCTATTACCCTGTATAACCAGCTCTGAACCCTGATACAGAAAACCAGGCACATTTCTCTGTGCTTGACTATCACAGAACATCACCTGCAATTACAAAACCTTACTTCATACATTTTCTACCAATATCATGTTCTATAACTTTCACCTATACCCTCTAGATCACTCTGTAATTCTCTAAGGTAAGTATTTCATATAAGGAGGGAAACCTTTCAGTGACTTGCTGAAGTCAAGAGCCATGAAAGCATAAATTTTGTCTGTATGTCTTCACTAATGTAGCTCCAAGTCCAGGATGGTGTCTTCTATGTGGCTAGAGTTGTAATGAGTACTTTGAAATAAACGAAGTTTAAATTTGGGGATTAAGACTTGTCACAAGAATCTGAATCCACATTTAATGCTTTTATACTACCTCAGCATTTCCATAAGGTCTGGATGCTCTCCTACTTTCTATAAAGATTTAATTGAAATAATATTACTTTTTGCATCTTCACCTCACATCAGATGGAGCTTTACTAATTGTTTTAGTCAACTTTCCTGGCACAAGAACACACTGCCCACTCCCACAGTTTAAAAGATGTGATGTTTAATTTGGCTCATGATTTCAGGAGATTCAGTCCATTTTTGGCTGACTCCATGGCAGAAGCATCCTGGTGGAATGCTATGGGGGTACAAAAATACTTAATGCATGGTGCCTGGGAAGCAGGGCAGATGAACAGCACCAGGGAAGAAGGAACCAGAGACCATACATAGTACCCTATCCATGACTCACCCAGACCACATATTTACTAATCCCATTAGTAAATAGCACAACTCATTAGCATGACTTAGTTTATTCACCCTGAAAACTTCTAGTGTCTGTCAACCAACCTCATTATTCTTTCCCTTCAGCAACTGATGACTCTCAGTGCCTGATAGTTCCCTTCTATTTAGCTGGAATTCTTTCTCCTTCATTCATTTGTTCACATTATTTGTATTTATTTACTGGCACTCTTTTAATGAGTGAGGTGCTGTAGGAAAAATCTTTACGGATCACAGTTACTTCCCTCATGATACTTAAGAAAAAAACAAAATCACAATTTTTATTTTGAGCAGCGCTATATGAGAATGTTGGGGGATAGTGGGATTCTAGCAGGGGAAGTCAGGCATCTCAAATGAATTACAGATGAAAGAGTGTGTATATACTCAAGATGTTCCAGCTAGTTCCATTAGTACTCCTAAAGGTTATAGGATCTTAGCTGAAATGAGGCGGCCATGTGGGGAAGAAAAGATGTAAGAGTTGCCTTGACACCTCCTCTGACCTCTTTCTTCCACCACAGAAGTCCTTCATGTTGATGAGTGATAGCCACTATGCTTGGGTACAGATATTGCGATTGTGCTACTCTGAAGCACAGTAAGCCTGAAGTTCTGGGGAAAATTTTTGTGTAACTCACCATGTATTCTTCCTTCTTTCAAGATGATGGGAGTCCCTGCCATTCTAAATCCCAAAGTGAGGAAGCATGGAAAAGAGAATTCAGCTAATTCACAAAGCTCATGGAGCATAAGCAGGAAATAGTTGTTTCCCATCAATGAAACCTTGGAATTGTTTGTTATCTGGACTGTCCTGATTCACACAGGTCAGGAAGCTGCTGGCGTCCTTGGGGATCTTGCGTACAACCAAGAAGATTAATGTTGTGCTGTAACACTTTAATAAAAGGAGGTGACATCACTACTTAATTGTTTTAATTATTCTAAGAAAGTGGACCTTCAGCTGCTAGATGATCCTGAACCATTTGTCTGTCTCAAACTATTCAGAATCCCTTAAAGCTCATTTCCATGCACAGGCTTAATCTGTCCTCTTCTGGTCAAGGACAATGGTAGAGAAGGTCATGAAAGTTCCTGTAAAAATGTAAATACGAGTGTATTAGGAAATTCACTTGATTTTCCATGGGGAAAGAACAACTTTATTTTATATCAGTGTACAAGCCTTTACAGAGTAGGAGTTTAATAAATGACCATCAGTTTCATTTTATTAGATTATCTGTGATATTATTAAGTTAACTCACAGAAAATAATAATTAAGGTGAAGCATAAGCATACATTAAGATTGTAACATAACAGATTTTTCAAAGAGCAGAAAGTGTAAGTAATAGCATACTAGATGATGGTCAATGGATTTAAGTAATTAACCACATTAATAATTAGATGTCCCTAGTGAGGTGAAGCTAATGACTAAATTTCAAGATCTAATATATTACAATGAAGTATAATTCTTGCTTATGTGGTGCTAAGCTGGTATCAATGACATAATTTAACTTTCTAATGACCTTTTCATTCAGATTTGATTAATTCCTTTTCAAGGCATTAGCTCATGCCGTGAGCCTTAATGCCATGGTAGATATTATAATAACCTAACAGAATCAAGGCCAATAAGCACTCAGAATTACAATAGAAAATGTCATCATCGAGAAGTGCTTTGGCATTGGGAGAGAGATGTAGAACAAAATTATCTTTTATCCATGCAGCAAACTAATACCTAGGTGTCAGAGGGTAGGAAAATGTCCTATGGTCTCCAACAATTTCAACTTATCTAAAATTATTAGTAGCAATACTAGAATGCAAACAATTTGATTGCTTTTCAAAAATGAATTTGTTTCCTCTATTTTAATTTATGCATTGGTTTCCAGCTGCTGGGTGCTTCCCCAGTGTCCACTGGTCATATCTTACCTCCAGGGATGCATTAGGCTGATAAAATCTCAGGCACGCAAAACTGCCAAACACTTTAAGAAGTTATCGATCTGTTACTAGAAAAATTAACAGTGCTTAAACAAAAAGTTGTCAATCTGTTACTAGAAAAATTAACAGTGCTTAAACAAAAAGTTGTTGGAGATTTACATTGAAGCCTAGAGCAAGAATATCCAGCAATTTATAATGGAAAGTAATTGGGAAGGAAAATCAAATATGCATTCTGTTTTTAGGTAGTATATATGGAAAAACTTTTCTTTTCTTTTCTTTTCTTTTCTCTTCTTTCTTTCTTTCTTTCTTTATTTTTTGGAGCAGAATGTATTTATTGAGAGAAAGAAAGCTTTTATCCAAAAGAGAGACAGAGGAGTCCCAAGTGGATTGCCCAGAAAGTTTTTCAAGGAGGCTGAGCCAGACTCAGAATAATAAAGTTCAAGGAAGATGCCATTGCAAATGCCTAACTTGTTCCTAAATAATTACATATTGTTTTAGCTTCTGTGAGTTTACAAATTATTTTCACATTGAATCCTCCAACAATGCAGGGGAGAGTTGCATAAATAGTATCATTTTCCTTTCACTGAGTAGGATACCAAGACCGGAATGTAGCACAAATGACTTAACTGAGGCCTCTAACTAGTAAGTGCCAATGTCAGTGTGGTGTCAATTAAAAAGCCCAAGCATGGTCAGAATACCTGAGAGCTCATCTCTCTAAATTCTGTGCCAGATGCAATTCATTGCATCACTGTTAACAAGTTCTTGTCAAGTTGTCACAGGATTAAACAAGGTAATAAGAGAAAATTCCAGCTCTTACCTGGTAGCATGCTGGCAAATATAAACATTTGGATCTCCAAGGTGTACATATGTGTATATATATATATATATATATATATATATATATATATATTTAATACAAAGTATTTGTACCATGCAGTTAACAAATTAAAACATAAAATACACATTTGTATAAATTCTTCACAGCTATTCAATCAAGCAGAATACTTCCAATGATTTGTGTCCAACTCTTGTATTGGTTAGACAAATTATGTCTGCAACTGAACCAAGACTTTACCAGTTGAGTTGAATCCCAACTCACCACTATCTTTCTCCAATTAATACATTGTCAAGAAATATGATATATGACTGATAAATGACATGAATGTTCATTGACATTTGTATTTAGTTTACCACAAGAAAAGTAGCACAACACAGACATGTATCACAACCTCACTCTTAAAAATGTGAGTAGCGTTGTTGCCAAATAAATCAGATAATGATTTTCAAATAATAGGTAACTGTTTCCTTAATTTTGTACAATTCACAGTGCAACTGCATGACACACTTTCAACTTTAATCTGTGTCAGGGACTTTTGTTAAGTTCAGGTAATCAATGAATAATTGAGAACTGAATGTAACATTCACCAGACATGGCCAACTGCAATCTACCAAGATGATGTTAGTGAACATGGTGTTAAGAGATGTGCCCTAGGAAATTTCAGGATTTCCATCAGGCAGTTGCCACAGATGTAAACAACCCTGTTCAGAGGCTAAATAATAATAAAACAGAAAAAATAATTTGGAAGTTATAATTTTTGAATATTTACCTTTGCATATGTATTTTGTATAGCCTATGTATGTCAGTTTTAAAAACAGATACTATTTAATAACAAATTTAAAACACTCTTGAAAATTTAGCAATGAACTCTCTTCAGTGAACCCACATACTGAGACAACACTGGAATCCACCATGTTTTTTATCTCAATGAATATTTGCTGTCTTGGTAACTTTCTAACTGTTGTCCTCACGTCAATTTATGATTCTATTCTCTCAAATGCAGCATTTGTGCTGGTGTATCTATGAGATTCAGGGGAGAGATCATGATAGCTGCTCTTACTTCAGCTTCAAAAACTTACAGACGTGTTTACTGTGCTTTATAGTCACTGTGCAACTCACATAACAATTTAGTTAAAACTTTTTAGTATTTGTGCTGCCAAAGCAAGCACATAGTTAAAACTTTTATCAGTGTTTTGTAATCTGCAGGTTTGGAAGAAATAACAAAACCTACAAGATGAAATAGATTATTGTTTTTAGGTCCAAAACTCCAGGTGTGTTCTCTTTACTATCTAACTAACATAAGCAGCAGCATACATTAGAGTCCTTTCCGTTTCCAGAATTCTCAACCTTCAATCTAGGGATCTCACCTAAGAACCCTGTGCTGGCAAGGCAGGCAAGAACTATGACCAGAGATACCAGGAGTTGAACAGGTAACAGAAACTCAAAACCCCCTCAAGACACTGTGTCCCACTAGTAGCAAGGTTTCCTTTAGATAAGAAATTCATGTACAGTACTGTTATTCCCCCTCTTCACATCTCATTCTTCCCCAGGAACCAATAGAACCTCACTTCGTTCCCTTAACAAGGGTAATGGAGGCTTTCCTCAAAGAGTAGTTGCAAGGTATGTGATTTTTATTGGCCTTAATTATCCTGATTACCCCCAAATTATGATGGAATGAGCCTTGAATAAAGACAAGGCCATTTTACCACTAATCATAGTTCCACTCTGATGAAATAAACATCTACCTAGTATTGCTTTGCTTTATTCCCTTCTCTTCCAAGATTTTTGGGGGGCAATAAAATGTCACATAAGCAACTTTCTCTCTTATCCTATTCAAAATCCCTTTGCATTTTCTTGCATTATCTCAAAATTCATGGTGTTTATTGGTTGTTCAGAAAATCATACTTTGCAATCCCCACAATACAAAAGAAGTTTGTTCCAGCTTTAGAGAAACAAGAAGTTTCCTCCTTTCTCTGCCTTCCTTCTTGAGCCTCACACATATCACCTATGGGAAGTTCTGAAGACCTTGCTCAAGCTGCTCTTTCCTTTGTGGCCTCCTTAGCTTGGCTTCTTGGGCCCCATAGTCTTCTTGCTTCATCAGAGTTGTGTCTCCAGCAAATGGCTATGGAATATTTTGAGGAGGTCATTTGTTGATTATGCTTCTTTGACATGTTGAAAAATATGTAAGTTTATAACCTTTTACATTGCTAGGAAAGGTTCATAGTTTACCCCCACACCTGCATGCAGCCCTGCCTCTCCCCAAACTACTGACAGACAACCAAGACAGGATTCAGGAGCACAGTTACAAATATTTGAGTTTAGGAAACTATTCCAAGGAAACCATTCCAAGATGCTCACTGGGCATATTCCTTGTTGATTCCCCTTGCTGTGTTGCCATGCCAGAAAAGCTTTCTAAATATACCTTGATTTGCTTTTTATACTCAGGCTTCCTTAGTAATCAGGACTGCAGTATATCTCCAAATCTCTGACTAGTATTTTAGAACTTCCTAGGCAATATTAATATTATTACTCCTCCTCTTTATGCTACTGATTTTCAACTGCTACTGATGCAGATTTAAGGATAGACTAAAAAATTTAATAAGAACTCTTGCTCTGTTCCTTGTGGGTCTATTGTTAGAGCCTGTCATATGGTACAAAAAGACCTCTTAATTTGGCATGTCAGCTTCTCTGCTTAACAGTCATAAAGTCTTAGGTTTGTCACAGTATCTAAAATCACCTGGAAAATGTCCTTAACTAATCACAAGATTGGAAGAATCAATTTTAAAATGCCTTAAAATGTTTTGTAAATAGACACGATGCAAACCGAAGATGTTGTTATGTATTTACTTATAACTCATCAGCTCTAGTATAATTATATTGTTTTCCAG
Source organism: Dasyprocta punctata (assembly GCA_004363535.1). Lineage (NCBI taxonomy): Eukaryota > Metazoa > Chordata > Mammalia > Rodentia > Dasyproctidae > Dasyprocta > Dasyprocta punctata. Next base: position 81,914 of record RJWM01000370.1, on the reverse strand, counting down.
AGATAGACATGGTCTTAGCATTTCATGGCTTTGACAAAACATGTGAAAAAAATTTAAAGTAGGAAAGATTTATCTGGCCCACAGTTTCAGAGGTTTCAGTCTATGGCTGGCTGGCTCCTTTGTGTCTGGACCTGAGATAAGGATACAGCATGGTGGGGAAAATGCGGTGGAGAAAAGCTACCTCACACAGCCACAGTTCAGTCCCATCTCCTCTCAATAATGCTATCAATGAATTAATCCACTGATAGGGCCCTCATGACCTAATCACCTTCCAAATGTCCATCAGCGGGCAACCAAGTCCCCAGCACCAGGTCTTTGCGGGACATTCCGCATTCAAAACGAAAGAGACAGGTTGAGATTTTAATGAGAAGAGAAATACTGATAATTCTGGGGAGTCTGAAAAGACACTAGAGGATACCTAGGAATACTCTCATTTTAATGTGACCTGGCCACTCACTTGGAGAGGCTACTAAAAGAGAGACAGGGGGACGAAGGAGGCAAAGCAGACAAACTGACGTTCTTTCTCTCTGGTACTAGAGCTCCATTCTCCCCAGCCTTCAGGCCTAGTAAAATACTGATCAATTAGATTTCAAGAAGCAAATCCTTTCCCCAGAGTAGAAAATTTGTTTCTGGAAATAGACTGGGTATAATTGTGGACAATCTTACTGAACAGACGATTCAGTGAACACGATTTGCTGTGACTCACTGTGACTATTGCTTCAGTAGAACTGTCGGGCACCACCAACACAGTCTTCCTAGTGATTCATTCTAAATAAACACACTGGAGTATGTTTTGAGACTCAAAGAACCTATGTTTAAAGGTCAAGAGAGCAAAAACTATGTTAGCAGATGAATAAAAAAGGCAGTTTTTTCCAAGTATATTTTTGAGAAAGAGAAGTTTTAAAGCTTCTCTTAAATTGGTTTTTGTTACTATTCTCTAGGTCTCTAAGATTGACCTCATCTGTGTCTTTGAGTATAAAAATATCCAGATGGGTAGAGAGAGTTTGTTAATTTCTAGATCAGCACCAATTTCTTTAGCTATGTGCTATCATCCCATTGCCTTTCATTCTGTCCAAGCAGGTGTTTCAGTCGCCTCATCTTTGGAAGTCATGAAACGCAGCAAGGAGACAAATTGATAAAACAGATAGGACTCTTTTATTAACACAAACCTATTAGTATGTAATGGTGAATTGGGAAACATAAACACGAGGTGATCCTTAACTATAAATTTCTGGACAGGTGTGAGTTTTAACTTTTTATTCTTAAATGTATTCCAGGATTTAAAATGTGACTTTAGAGTTACAATAAAACCCATTTTATTTTTTTCTTTGCACTGTCATGTCAGTTTAATTCTCCTTATCCACAGTCTCATTCTCTTGCCTTTAAAAAAAAGAGCACTTGGAAAGAAAATAAACCACAGAGAAGGCAATCTTGATAGGCAATATGCTACAAAGATAAAAAAGGATAGGTATAATCCTTTTGTGGAAAAGTATCATTGTAAAAATTGCTCCAAGAGGATTTCTTTTTCTTGTAAATAGATTATATTCATAGGGATTTGCAACATCTACACAAGCTCTTCAAAATATTGTATAGAAAATCTTCTCTAAATTGATATTTAGAATCTTCCATCTCATGCTCATGGACCAACAAGGATAAACATAGTAAAAATTTCCCTCCAGCACCTACTGTGTGTCTGTAGAGGAAGTAGGTATCTGTGATCAAAAGAACCTGACTAAGCTAGCTCCCTCAGCTTGGTCTTTGAAGTTTTGATTCCAATACAATCCAATCAATTATAGTAGAAATTATTAGTAATGCAGCACCCAAATTTTTATTCTTTGAAATATGTATTATACATTACAGTAACATTACAAACTTTGTTTTTCTTTAAATCATACCCAAAGATGCAAAATTGTGTAAGTTCTAACCCTATATGCTACACAAAAATAATATAATCATTAGCCTTTTACAGAAGACATGAAATACCATTATCACAGCTGGATGCCCTACAGTAGTGGTTTATTACCATGCTGGCTTAGCATGCTACACTGGTTGTTCATAGGAAGTAAGAATTTTTATTTGAATTTGTAATATTGATGCTTATTAGAGCTCTTGGTTGAGTGCCTAATAAATCTATAATAACTTAAAGAAAAAAGTTCTCATCATAAAGACATGGGAGGAAAATGGATTCATAAAGAGGATCTAGAGAAAAATAGTAATCATTTTGGAGAATAAGGAAGTAGGCAGAGGAATGGAAAGCAGTTACCATCTTAAAAGATTGTCCTTTAAACTGTGAATTTATTCTAGGGGTGGGAAATACATGAATGTGTGTAGTCTGCTTAAACAGATAATTTCTGATTTGTTTCAAAAATTTATGTTGTAGCATTGACTCTTTAAGGTAAACTTAATTGATAAAAGCTGTGACATTAAGGTTGATTTAGGACTGAAAAAAATTTATTCTCAAAGCATGAGAAGCTGAAAAGTCAAGGCAGAGGTGTAAAAATCTGTAGTAAAAATAAAAGGCTTTGAGCAGTATGATCAGAATATCAATGTTGTTTTTAAGACTGATTAAAACGCTTTAAACTCTCTTCAGTGGAGAAGCCTTATCTCAGAGCTTTGTAAGTTATTCTGTCTTTGACAATGCAAGCTTTGGGCTATTTTGGGGGGAAAGTAGATAAAGTAATATTTTTTTTTAAATTCCAGTAATGGAATATCAGTGCATGAGAAAGGGATCTCTAGAAAATGGAAGTTCCAGCAGGGGAAGCAAGCAATTCAACCTCCCACAAGAGAAGAGGTGAGACATCCCTCTTCCCCACTGCCTCAAACCCTGTGAAAAACTATTCTCCACCAACATTAGAGCACGTCGGTGTACATTTCAGCAGCAGTCCCAGTACTGGAGAACACATGCCAGAACATTATTTCACTTCTCTGAATAGAACCTGGCAATTTAAACAGCAGGAGTGAGAGTGTTTTATCAACAGCATGCTACCATCTATGCTAAAAATGAAAGGAGAAAAGAAAAATGTAAACCCTCAGAAACAAAATCCCTCAAGAAACATAGCAGGAAGGCTTCGTGAACTGTACATTTAGAAGAGAAAAGGTGTCGCAGCATGCAACAAGATGGCAGTTGTTCACAATGGTAGTGAAATTGTCTCTGTTTTCCTTTCTGAGCTCCCAAACATGCCCTGTACTTTATTCTTCTGCCTGTGTAGGGTATCAAAATGCACTCTTTAAAAAGCAGCTGTTTCACTTGGGTTACCAAGTTTAAAATTTGGGATCTCAGCGTGAGGTGTCATTCATGAGAATCATAATGACTCCTTCATTAATGTTCCCCAGTCATGACCCTAGCAAACGATCACATGATGTCCTGGTTGACCCTTTGCTCAGTATAGTCCCTGCTGTCACTGCTGAATAAGACAGAATCCTTGCCCAGAGAAAACTCAGAGTTCACATAGCCATCCCAAACTTTGCAAAAAAAAAAAAAGAAAAAAAAGAAATAGAATAATACAACTTATAGAACAAATCTAAGAATTCTGTGTAAGGCCCAGGTCAGTGCTAATTAGACAGAAAACTGAGAAATTTCAGTAACTGCAAATAGATGAAATAACTTTAAATAGACATCCAACAGATGTCAAAGTGCCTTGTTAAAATATGCCCTAACCACCACTCTTTCTAAGTCAATCCTCTTACTTCAGACTATATGCTTATTTATTACTTTACACATGTTTGTGCCTTGAAATTATGAGTTCTAGACAAGAACTGGGTACTAAATTTTAGGAATTCATTGTTTACCTAAAAGTCAGGATGTTAGTATTTAATATATTAAGAAGGTACATGACATATTAAGCAATGCAGGAATTGGCAGACTTTCTGTTCAAAGTCAGGATCTAAGTGATGGTTAAGTAAATCAAAGTTCATAATTAGGAAAGTAATTTGGAAAAGGTGGGTGAGAAATGGATATTGAAACAGTTAATATTTCGGTGGACAGCAGTGAAAGCAGAAAGCATTCTCAGTGTTTTCCAAATTAAAATGAACCTGCTTTGTCTAGGGACAGGTGACCAAACTAACTACAACTAGTAGTGTCCAATTTGAGGTAGCTTACTAAGATGTAGCTAACCAAGAAAAATAAATTAATTTACACTAAGGGAAAATATTATTCATGATATTAAAAATTCAAAATAATTAAGATACGCTTAGGAAAGCCTTTCATATTTAAGAGTGGTATAAGCATGTTACACATTTGTTAAAAGTGATAAACAAAATTTAAGGTTTAAGGTTTATAGCAATTCTTATAAAAATGGAAAGGAAAAACAGGTGACAATGATTATAAGCCACAACTGATAGTGAAACTAGAGATCTCAAAACAAAAGTCAGAAACAGTAGGATAACAACAGCCTCAGCAATAAAGAATAAGTTGATAGAAAAAATTTTAGTGCATCCCTAACAGACCAGTGATAGCACACAAAACAATTAATAAGTAATCTTTTAGGAATGATACTGCTATGTATTACATTGGCTTTCTGGCCTAGTTCAAGAGGAGCAAACTAAAAGTTTGAATTTTTGCACTATAAATTTTTGGGAGCCATCATAAACTTTTGAACACGACCCTTATTTGGAGACAGACAACTGGTGAACTTTCTGCAGATCTCTTTCTAAAAAAATATAGGAAAAGTCAGTGCCTCCCGAGAATCAGCCAGTCTGGAACTGGGAGGACCCAACAAGAAGCGAGGTAGCCAGGCTTTCTGGTAAACCGTACAAGCCACACAGGTTCCAGGAAGAGAAAAGTCAGCACTTCCTGTGAGCCTACCAGCGTGTGGGCTGAGAATCAAACCCCGCTCCCCCCTCCCCGCCCCACACACCCCACCATAAGCAACCTGCTTGTTCAGAGGACAGGCTGAGTTGATAGCAACTAAGGTACATAAAGCACCTAAATGCTTGTATTGTTTGGTTGATTTTGCAGGCTGGGGCCAGAGGTCTGATCATCTCTTGGGAGGATGACAGTGTAGCAAATATGGGGGAATTCCTTCTATCTTGCCTTTGAAATCCAATATTGTTCTCACTGTTTTGTTCTGTACTGATTGTTTTGCTTTATTCAATATTCTGTTTTGATTGATCTTATTCTGTTTTGTTTTTGGTCTGATTTTGCTATACCTGATGGAATGGACAACTATTGTGAAGATAACAAGATACACTATGGTAGCTATTGCTGTTTTCCTAGGTATCCTGCTTTGAGGCTCTTTACCAATTTTGCTGCTTTGTCTTGATTGACTTTGTTCTGTTTTGTTTTGTTGGATTTTGCTATCTTTAAAATAAAAAAATAAAATAAAAATAAAAAATAAAAAAATAAAAAATCTTTGAAATGATTTCATCTGCCAACATGTAGATATTGCCCTTACAATTTCTCCTTTGGCTGTAAAAAAGACTGTGCTTTCCTCCATGAGTTGCTAATCAAATCCTGCAGCAACATGACTTTTAAGGCAAGTACAGGGGGTTGCAGAAACTATCCATCAGAACTTAGAAAACTTTAACATGGAAAGATGAACAGTTAGTTGTCAAGAGCACTATTTGCTTCTGAATTTGTGATAGAGATTTGCATAATTGGGAGGTCTGCCCAGTGGAAACAGCAGTCATTTTTGAAGAAGGTGCTATTGCAATGACGAGGAAAGAAATAGGTCATGAATTAATAAATTTGTTTGGCAGAAGTTTCATGACACCTGCCAATAGTATATGCAACAAAGCTTTTCTCAGTTCATTTTCATGACTGCTGAATTAACTCACATATTTTACAAAGAAAGTGTTCCATACTATAATCATTTCCATCTTCTGACATCTGTTTCTCACGTATCTTTGTCAGCCTGAGATATGCTACTTGTCAGTTATAAGTGAATCTGGGTATATAAAACTGTAAAAATGCTGCTTTACATTAGGACTATGGAAAGGGCCTTAGAAAAAATTGATAAAAGTCACCAAATACAAATCTTAACCTTTTGCAAAACATTGACAACTTACAGTGAAAATTTCTCACACAGAATTGTTGGACAGTCTAAAAGTGAACAGGAAATGTAACTGCTGAATTATATACTGTTTATCTTGCATACTTTTTTGAATAATGTGTAACAGTGATAATTTTATACCTTATTTCTTTACATTACTTTCTATTTAGAAGTCCTCTATATCTTTATCTAAAATTTATTTAAAAAATCACCCATTTTAATATGATGAACAGTATACCCTGATAAACATTTAAAACCTTTATCAAAAACTATAGAAAAGTGAAAGAAAATAATCTAGTAAAATGAATAAACATTCTTTTTTAAAAAAAGTTATGACATGTTACTTAGGACAAAATTATTATAAGGTTTAAAATAGAACATATATATACTATAATTAAAATATTTAAATTATTTAATAACTAGCTGCAATATCTTTGTTACACTGTAGCATTTCTATGGTAGAAACCCTAATTTAGCTTTCCAAAAGAGCATGTAAAGCCGTAATTATCAAAATAAGCAAAGAATAGCATTACTGCGGAATCTATCAAAACAATAAATAATTGATTACTTTTAGCTAGAATTTTCCAGGATATGCCTAAGTTAATTACCACCCTTGTTATGTACCTTTGTAGTTCTGACAACTATTAAATAGAAATGCATAAATATACAAACATATATGACTTGGAGGAATTTTTCTATTGTTTAATTTCTCTTTTTTTGCAATTATCATGCTTACTGTCTCCCACAAGTCTACTAACAGTCCTTTTTCTTCAGATGTGTGTGCATATGTGCGTGTGTATTGCAACAAGAAGGTGATTTTTTTAAATGAACACGTATTAAATTTACTTTTCTCAATATTGTAACTAGCACAGAAAATGCTTGCCTTGCATTTTCCCACTGCATCCTAATATTTGACAGAGAAAGAAATCAAAGAGTTTAAGACGAATGAGAAAAAACGTTCCAAAGTAACTAAGTAAAAGAGGTTTCCCTCAGTACCTGACAGAAAACAGTTTGATGATTCTCTTATACTCTTTGAATACCTACTAATACCTATTATTTTTTAACAACCAAATATACTTTTCACATGAAAAACTCTATGAGAAGTTGGAGATTCAGACATCATATACCTCTGCAAATGAATATATTAAAAATGTGGGTTATTAAAAGGTCATGAAGTAGAAAATTATATGATTAGTAAACTGCTTACAAAAATTGCTTGCAATGCATTATAAAATGAAGGGAACCTGTAAATATAGTATTATTTCATTTTGTTTATAAATAAACACATGCACACACACGCATAAATTATAAATAGAAAGGGAGGAAAAACATATCATTGTACGTGGTTGGAGAAAACCTGAATTGTTTCTGTCAAATGTACTTTTCTTTATTCTCCAAATTTCTTGCAAACAACATGCTGTAATTATTAATGATAGACAAATTTAATGCAGCATATAAAATCAAGAATCATTCTATATAACTAACATCTAGGTGGAACTTGTACCCATTCTGTTTTTACATCCCTGGACTTGGCAAATATAAACAAATTCATATCCATAATTAGTCTAAAAATAAATTCAAAAGATTTATTGTTCCTTTACTTAACTAAGTAAAATAGCTGAGTACCTTTTATCCTGTGTACTATACCAACTGTAATTTCAAAAGAAAAGGAGAGAATGGATGGAGCAACTGTTTATAGATACCAAAAAGTAAATAAAAACAGACAGATTCAGTCCAATGAGCTTTTGAACCATCACCAGATTGCATTGAGCTGACCTTTTGACCCCTTATGATTCCCTTATATGTCCTTGAGTGCTGAGTATGTTAGAAGGAGGTGGCAGAGAGGGCATGAATAAAGCCTTAGCTTTCTTGCCAGAGATCTGAAAAAAGGAGTCTCAAGAAATCTAAAAGAACAAAGGAAATTACAGATAAAGCAAAGTACTCAGAAAAAAACAATAAAATTATTTATGAACCCCTGAACTCATCACCACATTGCACAGGTGTACACAGGATCCTAAGCAGCATACCAAAGATGTTAACTCAATCAGTATGTATGCCACCAACAGGGTCTCCAAGTAGTTACAGGGTGGTATACGCAAGGGACGGATCAAAAGTTTTATAAAGGTCTTAAAAACTGAAGGCCTGCTGGAACTTGCAGCATAAACCTAACCAGGTTAATTACATGGAAAAACAAAACTCTCAACATTTTTCTTAAGATCATAAGATAAGCCATAAGACTGATAGAGTAATATATTAAAATATTTAAGATACAGTCCAAAATTACCCTGCAGGTGAGAAACTGGGAAAATTTCATCTTGCAGAAAAGAAGACAGTAGAGTCCAACAACAAAATCACAGAGATATTAAAAATATCTGACAAAAAAACCCATTGTGCAAATGTTCAAGTAACTAAGGTCATATTTGAAATAAATGGAAAGAAAAATTCTCAATGAAAACTGAGAGACACAGTGAAAAAAATGAAAATCTTGGAAACAAAATTTACAGTAACAAAAATGAAAATTTGTTGAGAAGTTAGTCACAGAAGGAAGACAACAAAGAATCAGTGGAACTGAAGATAGATCAATGCAAATTAATCCAATTTGAACAGCATAAATAAAAACAAATAAAAATGAAAAGAACCATGGACCTGTGAGACAATAATAAAAGTCTAATACTCATGGCTTTGGAGTCCTGGGGGGGGAGACAAGTTAAGAAATTAATTAAAAACTGCATTTTAATAAATCATAGCTGAGAACTCCTGAAGGTGGTGGAAGACATTAAATTATAGATTCAAGAAATTCATCAAACACTAAACATGAGAAACATACACACACAAAAAATCTATGTCCAGGTATGTTATAATCAACTTTCTGAACACTAAACCAAATTTAACAAATTAGAAAGCAGCTAGAAAAAAATGCCTTATAATTATGCAAAGTATAACTCAAATAACAGCAGATTTCTCATAACAGAGCATGAAGACTACAGAAAGAAGTGGTATATTTTAGTGTTGAATGAAAAGACCTGCCAAGCTAAAATCTATATCCAGTGGAAAAAACCTTCAGAAATGAAAAAGAAGTTAAAGGATCCTCAACACAAGGAAAATTAACAGAATTCTTGCCAAGAAAACGTCTCTAAAAGAACCTCTCTCCAGATGGAAGAGAAATGACGCCAGAGAGAAATCGGAAGCATCAGAAATGAAGAAATGGCAATTTACGCGGCAAACATCTGGATAGCGGTAAATATTCTTCTCTTGAGTTTTCTTGAAATGCTTTTGACAGTTGAAAAGAAACATTACAGTTTTCTGATGGTGTTTTTGACATATATAAGTGAACCATAATTATACATAAATAAGAGGGCTGTAAAATCACAGTTTAAAGTTTCTATATTCCAGTTGAAGGGGGAAAACACCGATCATAGGTACACTGTGAAGATACACACATAAGAAAACATACAGTCAACATTACATTTAATTGTAAGTGTGTGCAGTAAATAATACTTACATTCCTTGTGTGGTTATTGGTACATGTACACATTTAAATTCCTTTTTTTCATCCTATTTTCTTTCCCTTCCCCTCATCTCCCTCCATCTCTTCAACCTGTTTCCATTTGAGAAAGATCTATCTCCCTCCTTCCCCTTATCCACCTTTGATTTTGTTGCTTAGTTATACTTTGTATTCATGTAAGAGAAAGCGGGCAACATTTAAACTTGTGTGTCTTACTTCACTTAACATTATGGTCTCAATGTCCATCCATTTTCCTACAAATGATTCAAGTTATCTTTCTTTAAGGCACAGAAGCACTCTACTATGTGCAAATACAGCATTTTCTTTATCCATTTATCCGTTGATGGGCACTTCCAAGATTTAGCTCTTACAGATCGTGCTGCTACCAACATGGGTATTCATGAGTAGTTAAGAAGATAGTTAGACTTTTTCCCTGAGAGTTTTGGCCATGGCTTCAATGGTGAACACAATAAACCGACTTCCTCATATAATTTTTTTAAAAAAAAAATATTTTGGAAATTCTGCACTACTTCTCTAGTTCATAGAAAATGGGGCTAACCTGGGCCTTTGAACCTTACCTTATTTTATCCACAAAGATGTGGGATCTCTCTGAAATATTGGCATGGGTTTGGGAGGTGCAAGACTTTCTTTTTGTTTTGTTTGTTTGCTTTTTGTACTGGGGATCAAACTCACAACCTCATGCTTGTCAGGCAGGTGCTGTATCGCTGACCTACATCCCTGACCCCAAGATTTCTTTGAGTATTTTACAAATTTAAATTTACACTTAACTTTCTTTGATCAAAAGCCAATATCATAAAGAATAATACAAATTGCCCCCCAATTTAGCTATACATAAATTGATAAACATATTCCTAGCTATGATTTGGGCCAACAAGCAAATTAAATAATTATTAGCTGTGACGTTATTAGTGATAAAAAATAATGAAAACTGGAAAATGATTTCAAAATTTAAGGATATAACAAATGGTATTTCTGAAGAAAATACAATAATTTTAAAGATATTTATCTTGAAAGAATAAAGGACAGAAAATTCAATGCTTATTTGGAAAAAACTAAGGAATAAGAAAACAAGAAAATAGGATGGAATTAATAAAAGAAAATTAAAAATTATCATATTTTAAAAACTAGATTTATTTTTTCCTATTTCTTCTTTTTATACTTTTTCCTTTTATATAATATTCATCTTTTTAATCATGTTTATGCAGAAAATGAGTAAAGCAAAACAGAATTGAAAATGAGTAAAAAAGAAAAGATGAAGAGGGACATAAAATGGCTAATTACAATAGAATACAGCATGTAATTCCACGGCAGAGACCTAAAAGTATGGGAAAAAACAACTTGCTAATAACCAAAATTTTCTCAACAAGAAATCAAAGCATGAGTAACTCAATAATTATAGAAGAAATCAGAAAGGTAATTAAAGAAAAAGTATTTAATGAGAACCTATAGGAACTGGAATAAAGAGAATCATATAAAATGTATTTTTAAGACATTAAGTTTCAAGCTTATTTCAATGGTTAGAAAAAAGAAGGAAAACTTGTAATTAATTTTTAAACTCAGCATAACATTAATTTAGAAGTATTATCAGGATAAGACAACCAAAACAGGCTAATCACAGAAATGCAGATAAATAAAGTAATAATCTAATAAGCAATATTTCAAATGAATAGTACATTATGATCACAGGGGATTAATTCAGGCACTCTAAGATATATTGGGATGAATAGTGACCCCCACAAAATGTGTCCATGCCTACCCTCCCAAACATGTGAATGATACTTTATTTGGAAGAAGGATATTTGCAAGAATAATTAAAGATAGCCAGAGGAGAACATTCGTATTATCCACAAGGAACACATATCTGATGACAAGTGTTCTTATATGAAAAGCAAAGAGAAGACAGACACGGAGACGAAGGCTACATAGAGACAGACCAGAGATTGAAGAGTCAAAGCTATAGGAAGCCCAACAGCCCTAGAAGCTGAAAGAAGCAAGCAAGGATTTTTGTTTTGACCCTCAAGAGAAATGGTGACTCTTGAGTTTGGATTTCTGGTCCCCAGAATTGAAAGAGAGTAAGTTTCTGTAGTTTTAAACCACCTGGATCCTGACAGTTGTTATGGCAGCGTCAGAAAATTAGTAATTTCAATACTAGAAAATAATCAACCATTTTTTTTCTGTAAGTAACAAAGCAGTATTGTCCTACCAAATGCTGAAAGCATTTTTGCTATAAAATAAACAGTGACTAGATATTAGCTCCTGTTATAATGAGGATGATTTAAGCAGGAAGGAGTTAGCAACAACCCTGAAACCAACTGTTCTCTCACTGGTACTTGTGGCAAGAAGTAATGCACTCAATCAAATATTCTGTCAAAGATTGAACTTCCAAAAAAGTTTAAAAATTAAAAATTAAAAAAAAATTTAAAAGAATAAAACTTCAGGCAAATTTACTGATGATATTAGGAAAATAGAGAGACCTTATGTGCAGATCTGCTCAGGACCCAATGCTTGCTTTGCCTTTAATGCTTATTGTAAGCAACTTTGGAATTTGTGGTTGTAGGGCACAAATGAATCATGGAAAAATGGAAGCTAGCCAAAAGGAGGTGATCTTTAATTTAAGCAGCCCTTTTCTCTTCTTACTTCTTCAAGGAAACAATGTTTCTCTTTTAAATTATTTGCCTTTGAATCATTGGTAAATTTGCTACTGATAAGTTTTATGATTCCCGTGACCTGCTGAATGATTCAAAACTTTGTGTTATTACGTAGTTGAACAATTACCTGAAGAATCTAATAAGTCCATTTACCCATGAAAACAGAGTATAAAATACATTTTGGAAAAGAAAAATTTAAAAACCCAAGAAGACAATATTAATCAAATTAATACAAGAACCTATTATCAGAAATACAAATGAATCAATGTAAAAAACTAATTTCTACTCTGTAAAAAAAGAAATAAATACAAAAATTTAAAATATAACATTGACAAAGATATAAAATATCTAAGAATAAATAAGTAAAAACAGAACACAAGGAAAACATTTAATCTATTAGAGAGAGATTAATAAGAACGGAACTGGGCTGGGGATACAGCTCAACAGCACAGTGCCTGCATGGCAAGCATGAGCGCTTAAGTTTGATTCCTAGTACAAAAAAAAAAAGGTCTGAACTAATATACCCTGCATTTAGGATATATTAATTGAAATCTTTATATATCCCTCTTATCTGGAAAATTGAAAATAATTGGAATACAACTCTGGTTATCACTTCTAAAGATTTTTTCATAAACAGTTTTGGTAAAAAAAAAAAAAAGAGTTTATATGGAAGGTAAGTGCCAAAAGAGAGATAAGAAATGTGATAGTTAATCAGGACTGTCAACTTCACTGGTGTAAGAGGTGCCTAGGAGACTAGTAAAGCACACATCTGGGTGTATCCAGATGTGTCACAGGGATAGAGACCGTGCAGACTGTATCTGATACCTGGCCCCCACCTCTCAGGTTCTTTCTAACCCATCCTGCTTCTTGGCCTCCAAGAGTTGAGCAGCTCTCCTCCACCATGACTTTTCATCATGATACCTCTGCCTTGCTGCTGGCTGACCTAGAATGAAACTCCTGAAACCATAAGCAAGAAAAAAAAATCTCTCCTGCTTTAAATTGTACACATCATGTATTCTGTCCCAGCAATGGGAAGATGGTCAATACAAGAAATATGGAAGAAATAACAGTAACTTAAGATTACACTACAAGCAACAATGCATAATTAAATGATATTTTATTCAAAATCTCATATTAAGGTGATTCAGCATGGCTGAATAAAGGAGGAACCATGATAAAGTTACTTGGAGAAAACCATCTAGAAGCACAGGTAATTGAATGAAAAGGAGGGAAGTACATCCTGTTGCTAAAATCAATCTGAAATAAGACACAAAAGTGGATAAAATCACTCTATTATGAGAAAATTCACAGTATACAAGTACTTGATTTATATTGAATTTCATTATATAACTAGAGATCTTGCTCCTATAGTTAAAGGTACCAAATTAACAGTTACCACAGTTTATCAGTTTCTAGGCTATGCTTGATACTGTTGTTATTACTAATTGTACTATTTTAACCAGGGTGTCCTACCTGTTTTAATCAGTTGTTCTCCCTTGTATGGAAACACTGTGATAGTCTGGGATCATAATTATTACCACAGTCCAGTACCAAAGGATGGGTGCAGAGCCAAACAGATAGCAAGTTATCTCCAATAAACTGGGAAGGTAGGATCTTGAAACAGATACAAAGACCAAGAGCCAGATAACCCTAGAACATAACTCTCAGGAATAGACATTTCCGAGGACAGCCTTACTACTACTGATAAAACTACCCACCAGAAGCAATGTATGAGCATCAACACAGAAAAAAATTAAAATTTAAAAAGTAAAAAGTGAGAAGACACAAATAAAATGCAATCTCAGATCTCCATCCCACCCAGGACAAATCCAGGGCACAATGAAATAGAGAAAATCAGGAGCCAACCACCTGAATTTTCTGAAATGGTAGCAGGAGAAGTAAAACAAACAAACAAGCATAACAGATGAGTGAGGCTCTAGAGAAAATCAGATCAGAAATAATATCTCGGGTTTAAAAAAAAGAAATGATCCAAATGAAGGACTGGCTCAGTGAATCTAGAGTAGACACATTAAAAAATTAGAGGAGCTTAGAAAAATGATGGAAACCATGAGTGCCCAACATCAGAAAAGAATGAAATCCATAAAACACATTCAAACAGGTATCCATGAGATACTGCAATAGATTCTTAAAATTTAAATGTTTATTTTGTATTTTGATCACACATTGTGTAAGAAATAAAATCCTAAAAGTGTGTCTAAGAGATGAGAAAATTTTAAAAATTTTTGTGGTGCTGGTGATTAAACCTGGGACCTTATATACAGTAGTAGTCAAGAACCCAATTACTGAACTAAATCTGCAGCCCTGAAAATTTAAAACTTGTGTAGCCAACCAGTAACTGTAAGAAATGAACTAAAGCTACAGCAACAGACTGATGTCCATGAACTACTTTTATAACAATGAGATATATAGAAAATTGATGCACTATTACTATTTATTATCCAACGATGGCAAAATTCATGTATGTGCATGTGTATATTCATATTTCTTGTATAAAATACACAGAATTTTAGAAGAATGAAGAAAAATGAAGGATTCACAGTAGTATTCAAGATGAGTTGCTGGGTATGAAATATAAAAAGTTGGGATTGAAAAGAAAAAGAGAAACTGGGGGAAAAAAGCTAAAAACATATTACTTTTAAAAACCATACAACATAGTATTGTATATATTCAAGATAAAATATTTGCTGGACCCCTGATCTGCAATGACTTTTGTTTCCACAGAGAACTTGGAGGATAGACTCGTTTAACTTCAGAGAGCTTAGATTCTCCACTAGCTTCAGATTCAGAATGGAAACTTCAGCAGCATCTCTCTTTACATTTTACCTATAGCCCCATTTCACTGTACATATTTGAATAAATGAACAAAGAAAAATGGCTTTTTACACATTTCTGAGTCAAAAATTTTATAGCTATTCGAATCTTCCACAAAAAAATGAATTTGTAAACAAAAAAGGCCCATAAATATATTTTAAATCAGAAGCATTTCATTATATTATTTTCTTTTATCTGATACTAATGTTCTTATTAAGTGCTTTAGGCAATTTCAGTCAAAATATATTAATAGTAATGTCAATACTGTTATATAGTGGCTTGCCTGAGAAGTTGGCACTTTCAGGTGGGAAATATCTAATTATTCTATTTCTCACACAGTTACTTGCAATATGATATCACACTGTCTATAATAGGTGTAACTTCAAAAGAAGTAAGATGTGTACTGTCAAGAAAGGGCAAAAAGGAAAAGTATTCAGCTCCTATTGTATATGGTCAGTCTGAGAAGTTTTCATGCTTTATCTTAGCCAGTCTGCCTAAGAAGTCTGAAAAAAAGATGAAAATATTTTTCAATAGGTGAAGATCTTAGTTTCACAGAATTTAAGGAATCTAAGTCTCTAGTAGTAGCAGGTTGGAATTTGAACTCGATTTATTCTTTGCTTCTGTCACACACTTCTGCCTCTACAACCACAGAAAAACTGAATTATTTAAGAAAGCACATGTTTCTTAAAGCGAATTCTTCATTTTTTGATTTATTTCTGTGTTCCATTTGAAAGGAAATTTTGTGTTACTAGTCATATCTCAGTGCATACTTGGAAAACTGCTGGGATTGAACTAAAATGAACATCACCAAATATGAGTGTTGGAATTTTTCCTCCCTAAAAGGCAAAAAAGAATCATCATATTTGGTTGTGTACAAGATCATTGCAACTTCAATCCCCGGTGCCACAAAAAAAAAAAAAAAGATCATTGCACCAAGAAAGACTTCACTCTTTTCTCCATTTGGTATAAAAATACAGCTTAAAAGAAGTGCATAGCACCATATTTTAGTCCTGGAATTAGAATTAAAGTCCGCGGTCTCAAGCATTCTCTATTTATTGGGGATAACCAGGGATGCACCCAGCCCTAGAAGAAAAGCATTTGTGGCATCTGTATCACCTCCATAGCCTTAAAATGCTCAATAAAACATTCCACTTGTAGAAAACCAGTAGTTTAGTCCTTAAAAAATAAATGTTCAAATTTTAAGTAAAACTAAATGAAATTGCAAATATGACAAACCTTTGTGTAGAATCTTATACTGTACAGAAGATAAAACAATTGTACCCATTACAATCTTATGGTCAAAGTAAACAGCATAGGAAAGGATGTAGTGGGAATGACTACTAACAATCACAAGATAAGCATGGGAATGTGACTCTGGATGATCTTGAAAGTAGGAGGCTGATCTTATGCACTGTTTAAACAAAACAGAGCTATTCCACTTGGTTAAATAAATGTATCAGTCAGAGATGAATATTCTTAAAAATCGGAACCAATAGAGATGGTTTAGAATAGCACAGGAAATTGACCTCGTACAACTGTGAGACCTGATAAAACATTTCTGATTTAATGATTTCTTCTGTTTCTAATGCTGATTCCGAAACCCCAGTGCAGGAAGTTGAGAGGGAAACATAGAAGTTTGAGGAGACAAGGAACAATAAAACCTTCAAAACCTGCATATTTCTGTCCCATGTTTGCCTCTCCTCAGCAATGCCATGGGTGACATAAAGGAAAGTTGACACTCGTCACAGAGTCATGATAGCATTTTACCTAGGACTTAAGACAGTAGAGGAAGGAACCCCACTGAAACAGTAAGACTTATGAATCCAGGTGCCACTCAGACACTCAAAAGCATGCATGAACCTCAACAAGGATAAACCTGCCTCTCACTGCAGTGAAGAAACATGGCCACTGTCATATTTCTGCTTGCAGATTTTTTGTAAAGTTTTTCCTGTGACCAACACTAATCAGAAACATATAGGAAAGAAAAATCCTGGAAACGTTGTTCAGTTTAGTTAGCTGTCACATGACAGAAGCAAGGCCCATCACCATGGTGCTCATCACACAGATCTCTAAAGCCTGCTCCAACTTCAAATAAAAACAGAGGAAAGTCTCCCTCCTGACCCCGGGCAGCATGACATCACATACAATCAAAAACGCACCCACGCTCCACCGAAAATTAGAAAAAATACCACTTCTCTGTCATCTTTGAGTCCTTCATTCCTGTATCTGACTCAGACTCTACCTTTGAAGTCGTGTAAATTAAACACAGAAATAAAAACTTCACTCTTATTAAATCATCTCATTAATAAACAAATAGGAGAACGGGGAAATCTTTATTTTTAAATTAAATAAATAAAGATATAAATTATTTAAATTTTTAAAACATGGAAAAATATAATACCCATACCTATTAAAGATCTTGTTTGTGTAATTGATTTCATGGAATAATATTGATAATGACCACCTTCTTCCACCCACTCTCTGTACCCTTTGCCCAAACCTCATTCTTGTGAGCACTGTGTCCTCAGTGCTTCTGTATTGCATTGGATGATTGTGCTTTTCCCATACTTTACTGAAAGCACATGAAAAAAAATGAGAGTTGTCCTAGAATACCTCCTGCGTTTGAATTTGAAGCACAGTCTTCTTTGTTCCTTGTGTTAGTCTTTTAATTACTGCTTACTAAATTACCTCAAAACTTTAGCAACGTAAATCAGCAAGTTGTCATTACTTCACGCAGTTTTTCAATGTCAACATCTGAGAGATACTCAGTTAAGTAAGCCTCTGCCCCAGGGACTACTCGAAGTTTTAGTCAGATGGTTGAGGCTGCAACCTTCTGCCTCCCCGAGTGACACAGCAAAAGAAAGAAAGGTACACGAGATAGTGGAAGGCATGTCTTTTTGCAACTCAGTCAGGGAAATACCATCCAACACTTTCACAAAATTATCTCTATTAGGACTAAGACACAATATCAACTCCACACTCAAAGAGCAGATCTACTCACGAGTATGAATAGCAGAAGGTGAAAATTCTTGAGTGGAATCTTACAGGCTAACTATGACACGCCACAAAATTGGGTTGTATGAAGAGTGTAACAGAAAATATATTTTTTTACAGCCAAGAAGGTAACTCTTTGCATGTTTATATTTAGTAGCATAACAATAGGATTTAAAAGTGTTCTGTAATGAGCACCACTTTACTTACCTAATACCAGTTCTGCATGATGTTATGCATGTATCTATTTAATAACAAAGTATACTAAAGAGTACTCAATGAAAAACAGATTACCTATATAGTACTGAATGTCATTCAAAACCAACATATATATATATATGAAAGGGAAATCACCTTACTACTATTATTTAAAAGAACGATAAGCTAGCTCAACCGAGTAGCTCAACCTTTTGACTCAAAAAGTAAGGAAACTCAGGTCCAGAAGTTCTGCAGGAATTATTCAAATCCCTTGACCATTTGCTCATAGGTTTGGGAAGGGACAAGCTGGAGCTGACTGGAGCTGACTTGCACTGACTTGCAAGGCCTAAATGTGCCCATCACTTCCGCACTCTGCTTTGAGTCACTAGCTTGAAATCAGCCATAGAGGGATTATTTATATCATGAAAACCTGCCATTATGATAAATCAGCTTTTTCCTTTTTCGATGAGCCAAATTTTTAACACTCACTAACACAACACTGGGCTATGATTAGAATCCAGGCCTTTGGAGGTCCTGTAGTTCTCCATCCACAATACTAGTTGCCCACCTTTATCATTAAGAACAAAACTACTGAAATAATTGCCTTACATAATGTTTTATCCTCTTCATCTGGATCTGGACTTTGTACATAATGTTTCTGCATAAGTTATATTCAGATTACTCTGTCCTTGTAATCTTTGAAAGAGATGGATGATCATTTTCTCTGTTTCAAAATATTTGCCACAAGAAAGCAATTACCCTGTTTAATGCCTTGATATTGTGGTTGTATTTTTAACACAGCACTGATATTAGCCATATTCATGTCTTTTCATATGATCTATGTAACAATTAAATTTATAAATCCTATTCCTTCTTATTAATTTGACAAACTTTATCACTTGTGTGGACACCAAACACATACAATGCATAATATAAGGAAACTGAAAAGTCAGTTTAAAAATAATTGTTTATAAAAGCAATCATAATGCCAGGTGTGATGGCACACACATATAGTCCCAGCACTTGGGAGGCCATGGCAGAAGGATTGCTATGAGTTCCGGGCTTCATAGTGAGACTCTATCTCAAAAAAAAATGCAATTATTTGCTTCATCTTGCTCTAATTTCATACTTATTTCTTGACCTTTATTATATTGTGTAATTACCACATGATATCAAAATGTCATATAACCTTTGCTAATTACCAATAGTAACAAAACAAATCTATTATCCTGGAACTAGTAAAAACTGTGACCCAAGAGCTTTCAGCTCTTGGAGTTTGCTGAATTAAGGGTTTCAACAACAATTTTTTGTGTGAATTAGTTTTGGTGAATGTTTGGCAATAAAACCATTTAAAAATTTATGTTATTGTAGTTAGTTAAACATTCTGGTTATCATGAGGTTGCTTTCTTACCCCAGCATCTTCCATATTAAATGAACAAGTAACCTGTTGGGTCTTTGTCCAAAATGTATCTAGACTCTTACTGTCTCTTACCACCTTCACAGCATCGAATCTGACCCGGTCATCATTTCTTTCTTAAATCATGACAGCAACTCTAACTAGTTCTCTCAGTTCTATTCTTGCCCTCCAAACAGTAGCAGAGTCATCATTTACACAGTGTAGAGATCTGCTGAGCCCTGCCACGACTTTCCATCTCTAGCAGATCAACAGCCCAAGTCCACATAATAACTCGCAAACCCTACATGAGCTGACCCACTTCTTTATTGACCTCATCTCCTCTCTCCCTCCCTCCAGGCTCCACACATATCCTCATGTTTTAGTTTTAAATACTGTAGTTAGATTGTGCTGAGGGCCTTTGCACGTTCAAGGGTTTGCTTAAGCAATTGTAGCACTGCAAGGACGCAGCTCACTACCTATCATAGCTAAAACTGCAAACTTTGGCTTTCTGTTCTCATTTTTCCAGAATATTCACAACTTGCATTTTTATATAATTTAACTAGTTATTAGGTTAAGATTTATTGTTTGTCAGTCTCACTATATCTGACTATATATGAATACAGTTTTTTGTGATATAAGGAGGAAAGAAAACATAAAGAGAACAAATGCCCCCAAAGTAGTACTCAGAAGAGAAAACTCCTTGATCAGCATAACACAAGAATAAAAATTAATAAACTGTGTATTCAAATCAAGAACTTAAAGACAGAACGACAGAGAAAAGCTTTAAAAAAAGACTGTAGTGATAAGAGCAGTCACTTTTTAAAAAATGGATAGAGATTGATAAAATTAAAAATAATATTGCTGCAAATGGAGTAGAAATTTTAAACCTCAAAGGAAAATACTGTGGCGGAAAATAATGCAAATGAAATTTAAAATTATAAAAACAATTTTTTCAAAAAAATAACAAAATTGATTCAATAATAAATAAAATTCAGAATAATTCCATAATCATTAAAACTGCATCAACAATAAAATTCTCTAAATTAAAAAAAATGAGACCCTGATAGATAAAGAATTAAAACAACACTGAGATTTCATCTCACCCCAGAAAGAATGGCTATCATCAAGAAAACAACCAATAGCAAATGCCTGTGAGGCTGCAGGGAAAAATGAACACTTCTCCACTGTTGGTGGGAGTGTAGACTGGTGCAACCACTGTGGAAATCAGTGTGGACATTCCTCAAAAAACTAAAACTAGAGGTTCCATTTGACCCAGCTATTCCCCTTACTTGGTATATTCCTGAAAGAGTTCAAAGTATCATAGCACACCAATGTTTACAGCAGCACAATTTATAATAGCTAAGCCTTAGAAACACTCCCAAATGCCCATCAACAGATGGAGGGATAAAGAAAATGTGGTTCTGATATACAATGGAGTACTACTCTGTCTTAAGAGGGATAACCTTGAGACATTTTTAGGTAAATGGATGCACCTTGAGATCATAATTTTAACTGAAATAAATCAGGAACATAAGTTTAAATATCACGTTGTTTGTCTTGTGTGAGAAACTTAAAGTATAAATAAGGACCCAAGTGGGTGATTGATATTGGAAAATAGGAAGAAAACATTCAAATGTAAGCCAAGGAAGGAAAAAAGGAAAAAGAAAGAATAAATGAAAAAAGATGGATACAAAGCTTTTGTAAATACAGAGGAGAATAAGGGTTGATGGAATGGGAAGGGAATGAGTAATGAAAGAAGAATCAAAATCTATCATGTACAGGTACAAATTCCCTATGATGAACATGGTCATTACATATATCAAAATTGTACCAATAAACAATTTAAAAAACAAGATCTAAAACACACTAAAAACTCATTAGCAATAGTAGAGGTCAATGTAGTGCTGATGATTGCTGTATAAAAAGAACAAAATTCATCATTTCTCCTGCTTGTCCTACACAAACTATATTTCAGGTTATTCTAAGAAGGGACTTCATGGACGCCACTATTTTCTTGTGACTCTGCACCAGATTCTAATTTTGAATGTTTTCTAAACCATAAATGTTATAATAACAAAACAAAAACGACATCACTGCCTGTGTTCTCACAAACTGTTAATATTGTACCACATTTATTGACGGCATAGTAGGAAAGAGACAGAGAAAGTGTTGAAGAAAGTGAGACCACAATATTAGTTTCTACTTACACTACCACCTATTGAGGACAGAAAAAGGCAATCTTAAAAATCCAAAACAACTAAATAAAAATGTTAACATCAATTGAATTTGAGTAATGATACATGTCTACTGTATCATTCATGTACTTTTCTGAGTTTCAAGTATTTTCTAAGATAGGGCAATTTTAGCATATGACCACAGTGAAGATATCAATCTCAGTAACTTTAAACCTGATACACTGTAGCCACTCATATTTTAATTTTGTCAGTTGACCCGATGTGACCATTAACTCTCAGCGTTAACTTAATTGGCTTAAAAAACTCATGGGAGATTAGCTAAGCACACTTTTGTGTGTCACAGGGTGGGTCAAGGGTTTGATCTAGGGGATGATAGCTGGTCCTTGGGCCTTCCTCTCTGGTTCTGTCATCCTCTCTTCTTCCCAGATGCCATGAGATTAGCAACTTTCCTCCACCATGATGTTTCTGCTTTGGAGCCTGTCAACTATGGACTAAATTCTCTGAAGTCATAAGAAAAAAAAAAAAACCTACTGTAAATTGTATATAACAAGTATTTTTCTCAGTAACAGAGCTAATATACCTAGTTACATCCTTTTATAATTTTTATTCACAAGTGTAGTATCTGATGTGGGATCAGGTATTACATTTTTTTGTCATGGATGCTTAGTTTCTTGTAATCTCAAAATTTGCCATAGACTATTTCTGTCATCTATGGTATTTTTCAAAAATACAATCTCCTTTTTTAAAAATACACTATTCCATATTTGAACTTGCCTGATGCTTCCTCTTGATTAGATTCTGTTTATGCATTCTCAGCCAGACTGTGCAGAGCTGATCTGGCATCTGCCTCAAGGGGGACGCACCATATTCATCTCTTCCTCATTGAACATATTAAATTTTATCACCTAATCAAGGTGTCTCTGATTTCTCCACTGTAAAATTACCATCCCCTTTTGCAACTAATGAGCAACCTATAGTGAACATTCATTTCAATTAGTGTGGAATTTAGAATTCTATTGTAAACAAGAACACACTATGCTCCCTAACTGTATAATTTATCTACCTATCTGTTATAAATATGGATTAATAAGTTTCTGTTTTTCTAGTTTTTGAAAATTTATTACTATATTCCTGTAGTTTGGTGTTCTAATTCTCTCAAGTTAAGCCAGTAGAGGCTCCTTGGGGCTAACTTCTGTGTCCTTGTGGCAGATCCCCAACACTTACCCAGTCCTCTCATACATACTCTACACCTTTCTGAAGGCCTGGGTCACTTTTGTGGGGACAGATGCTAACTATTATGTTCTTATGCTGTATTCAGGCAACAGAGAGATACTGATTTAACTGGGTTTTAAGGGAGAAGATTTTAATGAATATGATACTGTGGGGAGATCAACTAGCACTGTGTATCTGACTCTTGTCATTAGTATACTTGATTATTCTGGACACTGATAAAGAATATGAGAGGTTAAAACAAAAAAGAAAGGGTAATAGGGCCAATACCAGGAATGAGAGAAACTGAGATACAATTTGCATTTCTATAAACATGTAAAACTAATATTCAACTGGGTGTGGTGGCTCACACTTGCAATCCCAACACTGGGAAGCTGAGGCAGGAGAATTACAAGGCAGGGGGAAACTGGAAAATTCAACAACTCAGTGAAATCCTATCTCAAAATAAAAATAATGATAATAATAAAAAAAACTGGTGATGTAGCTGATGTAGCTCAGTGCAGAGACCCTGAGCTCAATTTCATTATCACAGAAAGAAAACCAATATATATATATTAGGGGCTTGAGAACAATATCCTCATGAGCTAGGTGAGATCTAAAATTGCACATTTCTCTGAGACTACTTTCCCCTAAATATGAGTAAGGATTCAATCACAACTTCCACAGGGTTAAGCTCTAGGAGCATGGGACGAACCAAAAAGAAATGAAGACTTAGCAAACTTGAGTCAACTTAACCTAAGATTGGTTAAGATTAAAAGGTCCTCTTTTACTTGACTAGCAATAGAAATGATGCGTGCTTCCTGAAAGCAGAAAATATCATCCAATGCTGCGAAAATTTTCATATATAGGAACTGGTATTTAATCTGAAATACCAAGGATTCCATTAGCCAAAATCACATGATAGAAGCCCAAGAGAAAAAATAAGCTACGCATAATCAAGGAATTGGTGCTATTATGTAAGAATTTAAAAGTAGGTATGATTAAGAATTTCTCAAAAACAGATGGAAGGATGGAGGGAAAAGATGAAAGCACCAATAAGAACATTGATCCTATAAAAAGAATCAAGCATAAATACTGTCAATAAAGGGTCACTGAAGTTTAAAACTTATTATAAAAGATTAAAATTGGGGCAGGAAAGATAGGATGAATACACTAGAATATTAAAGAGGAAAAAATCTAATAGAAAAAAAATTTTTCAATACAAGCAGGTAAAATAGCTTTGGAGACATATGGGAAGTTTCTTGAAGTTCCAGAAAGGAGACATTATACCTGTGTTTTACACACACAAAAAAAATTTAATTCAGTTGTCACCTAATTTTCAGTGTTAAATATCAGCTATAAATTTTGATATTCTCCCTTAAAGGTAAGGTATTCTTTTTTCTTTTATGATATTTTTCTTCTTTTTTAAAAATTTCATCTCCCAAATTCCTAATGATCCTAATGATCCTAAATTCAATTTTCTCTGCATCCATCCTGTTTGAGGTTCTACTTGAGTCTCGGAATTAACATCTTTACTTGTTTTTTGACAGTTCTTACCTCCTGACCACTCAAATGTTGGAAATCAAAATTAGACGTTCATTAAAAGAAATACTAGTTTTCCTCATTGATACAATGAGGTAGGGACACTAGATTTAGTGTTCTGCTTCAAACAACTATACGGCTAGAAAAAATATTCTTAAAAAAAAATTTGATCCTTAGAGGTCTCAATTTGAGGCCCATAATAATAGTGACTCCTGAAAGAAGAGAACCTGAAGTGTGTGCTGCAATTTTCACAGCTTTCATGATAGGGAGACAACTCAGAACGTGAGGCAGGAAAGGCAGGTCCCACGGGATGGTGCAATTCCGGGGACAGTGCTGGAGAGCTAAACAGAGAAAGGAGGTCCAGAAATCTGCAGATAGCTCCTGTGGAGTCTTCAGGGGAATACTGATCTGCATATGAGTGTGAGTAAACTTACACCAAGGAGAAACACACACACACACACACACACACACACGTGCGCGCACACACACATGCACACAGTAATCAAGGAGTAATCAAGACAATTCCTGGGGTTCATTCAAAACTCAAGATCCTTTGTGTTACAGCCAACCAAGGTGATGCAAATTCCTGATGAAACAGGAAATAACGTGGAGTACTCAGAAGAGTATACACAACACACACACACGCACACATGCACACGCACATTATTTCTGGACACATTAATTTTATGCAAATCATTGTTTTTATTTAAATAAAAGAAAAACTAAAGAGAAATCTGTAATTAAAATAACACAATAGTTTACATACAAAATTCACAAGTTGCACTTAACAGAAAATCGGGAAGTACGGAAGAAACAATGAACATGAAAACGGATCAATAGAAACTTCAGAGGGAGAGAAGGGTGGAGACTCCCATTTCCCCTGCTCTAGAGCTCTGCAAAGGCCTTCAGCTACAGCAGAACAAAACTGCCGGTTCCTTATCCTGCTTGAGTCCCTTGTGGCCGGAGCCTTTCCTTCTTCCCCTCGCGCCCTTGTACCATCTCCTCCTTGCTTCCCTGGCTGCATCCAGACTGACTTCCTTCTCACTGCCTGGAAAATGCCAAACTCTTCACCCCCAGGGTCTTGATGCTTGGGCTTCTCTTCTGCCTAAATGGATCTTTTCTCCAATTTTCACACCACCGCTTTCTTACTATTTTTATATCAGTTTAATCATTACTTTCTTAAAGAGGTTTTTCTGAATAACCTTATTTAAAACACACTACTGTCTTCACTATGTGTTGTTCTTCATTGATTTATTTACTCACATGTTTATTATGCCTCTCATGCCACTAGAATTTAAGTTTTATGAGTACAGAAATCTTTCCCGTCTTAGAACTGTGTCTGAGACATACATAAAAACTGCTTCAGAGTTAGGGCGTGAATGAGTGACAGAGTGAACTGTACTGGGTAAGGGGGCGTTGCCAGCCAACTATACAGTTATAAATCTCTTTTCTCATTGGGCTTACATTGTAGTACAGAAGGGAGACAAGTAAGTCAATTTTAAAAATATATGATGATTAAAGTAAAACAGAGTCCATCTTCAAAAGCAGAGGTTGGCCACCCAATCTGGATTGGAAGTTAAGAAAGGGGTGCAGGCAATTGGGAAAGCTCACTGAAGGGAGTAATTTCTAAACTAAGATCTAAAAGATTAGGAGAAAGTAGCCTCAGGAAGGGGAATGAGAAGAAGTGAGGAGACTCCACGGGAGACTCCACCTGTCCAAGGGACTAAAAGAAGTTCTGCAAAGCCAGGCTCCAGGGGGCCCAGAAGACAGGGTGCTAAGAGAAGAGGTCCGTGTGTCAGACTGCAGCAGGTTCCCTCAGGCCCTTCCTGAGGTTTGACTCAAAGGGCGCAGCTGATGGTGGTCCGAGAGTGTTACTGAGGAGAGGTTTAATTGAGGGAGGAGGCCACACAGGCATGAGGGAGCAGTGACACTGAGGCACAGGGGTGAAGTCTGTTGAAAGGCTGATTAACAACAGGGGAAGATTCCTCAATATCCTCCATCTCCCCAGTTAAGCAGGAAACAGAAGGACTGTCTGAGATGTGAAGTACTGACATTCTCTCCTTCAACACATTTTGCTTCAAATAAAAAGTAAATAAAAACACAAATGTAGTCTGCAGTCAGACTGCCTAAAAGGACACAGTACATTTAATGACACTAAACTGGAAGGTCTAATGTTTGTAATTCACCGAACAAGCAAAACTTTATCTAGTAAGTTTTAAATAATTTCCAAATATACATTATAAAATATTCACACAGAGTCTATAAAATTATCTTTTTATTATGGCAAACTATAACACTTGTTTTTTGCTGTGATTGTTGGTGCCACTGCTATTTTACAATATAATTAATTCACATAACATACAACTTGTCATTTCAAAGTGGTTTTTGGTATATTCGTTATGTTGTGTAGCCATCACCACTGCCTAACTCTAAGTTTCCATCACCTTCCCCTAAAGGCTTGTACCTGTTAACACTCAGTTTCAGTTTTGCCAGGCTTCATCTCCAGACAATCGCTATTGTGTTAAAATTATGAAATAACAAATATTATAAATGCAAGTATTGTTGGAAGAAAAAAGAAATGCTTCCGTCCTTGTTCTTTAAAGTTAAGAGTTAACTTTAAATAGTAACCAAGCTGCATACTTTTCCACTAGAAGGCAGTTAATTTCTCAAATGAATTCTTCTCTTGGTAGTAGTATAATTAACATGTTTAATAGCCACATTTTAAGATTCAGTTTCTGAAGCATCAGTTAGCTATCAATCCATAATGCCTACTTTACCATGCTGTATTTTTGAGATTGTAGAAATGTGTGTGCATTTGTATAGCATGTTATTGGATTTAGTCAACATAATTTAGGTTCATTGAATAATTATGACAGTCTGCAAACCTCTTTAAAATGGCTAATGTATAATCAGGGTGCAGAGTGCTTCAGTTTAACCTAATCTATTACCTGTGTTAGGGAAGTAAGAAACTTGTACCTTCTCCTATGGCGTATCCCAGTTGCTACCTGAAGCCCAGGCTTTACAGGCCTGAAACAAGTATCTCCTCCTCCATGTAACCTCACCTGATCTCTCTCACACAAACACGTTTCCTTTCTGGAATCACTCTTTAGGGCTTCCTCATTTTAGACACTCATGCAACACTCTGTTGCAGTTTAATCATGTTAACAAAAACAAAAAGAATGGTTGGTTTTGTTTTTTTAAGTTCACAGATCCTTTATATTCCAGTGAGTTTTAGCTCTATAGTCCCTGCAAAAGTAATCTGATCATTTCAGTGTTTGAGACATTACTCAAAATGTTTGTTAACTCCTGTTTTGAAACTGCCATGAGTAACACATTACAAAATGGCACAGACCACTTCCCAGAGTAACCTTTTTGCTGAGAATTCATGCCACCCCCCAAAATTAGCTTTGCTTTTTGAATTGGTCTTTAGTCTCATCTGTCTGCCATGATAATAGTTTTCTGTATCAGAGTCTGAACTACAGTTTACTCTTTAACCTCTGAGGGGAAAAAAAAAGATTTCTCCTCAATGAAAAAAAAAAAAAAAAAACGGGTGTATAAACTTTTTCACAGATTGAGCATTAATTTCTCCATGCCTCAAAATTCATTGTACTGAGGGATTTGTATGCGAATCTATCACATGGTTTTCTCCTTCCAGAAGTCCCTGAGTTAAATTGAAAAGAAAAACATAAAAGACCAGTTTATAAAGAAAATGCTTTATTTTGTAAAAGTGAATGAACTCATATAAAGTGTATTAAAATGGAGACCAGCCCTGTAGAATCCCTGAGCAAGGAGGCCTCCTCAGTATCCTTAAACTTGCTTAACTATCAAATGTAAATGAAACTTAACTCAGCTATTTCTTACAAATAACTGTGTTAAAGAAAAATAGAACTTAGACTCAATCAATCAGAAGCAGCCAGTAAACTTCCCCTTAAGTAACCAAGTATTTTCAAAGGGACAGACCGAGTAAGGCAATCATATTTCTATAACCTCAAACCTCAAACTCTATATTCACTCTACAAAAGCCTCTTCCTTGTGTGGCTCCTGAACCACTTCAGTTTTGGAGACCCCCAATTCACGACTTGCTGCCTGCTCAAACACACTCACTAAAATTTGATCATGCCTCACTTTACTTGTTAACAATGTTAAATATCTATAATTGCGCTGTGTGTGTACAGTTAGGCATTGGTGATAGAAAATCATGAGTAAAAGAAACAGTCAATAAATGACATAGTCTGGTACGAGATACAGAATGGTACCTTATGAAGCAAAATTTCAGAAATACGACTATATAGCCTCTACGTGAAAACTGAAAAGAAATGAAAGATGAAAAAACTGGGTTAGCACATTTCCAACAATGTCTAAGGAAACCAGACTGGGAAAACCTGTTCCATTTTATAAGAATAAGAGGAAATGAAAACAGTCTCTTTCACACTTCTCATTTTCTGATGACTACTAAAACACTAAAAGAAGATACTGCAGTAATGACTCCCTGAATGCCAAGTATGAATAGTGCATGACTCTTCTTTATTTCTTTTTAAATTTTAGGACCCATGAAGACAAGGAGTATCTCTTGCACTTACAAAGAGCAGATTCCCAGCAATCTTTGATGAAGAAATTTCATGAATGAATAATTAGAATTATTGATACCACTTCTTAGCTCAATTCTTGGTCAGTGCAAGTCATAGTGGGGCCTAAATATGAAAGACAGAAGGTTTTTAGGACTCTGCAAGAATGAGACACTAAGAATGGGTCTTTTAAAAGTAAATACACAGAAATTTTGAGTAGGCTGTCAGATGTTTCCACTGTCCAAGGGCTAAGGATAAGAACTGAATTAGTATTTCTTCAGAGATTTAAGAGATCTAGGCCTGAGAACCAATTCACCTAAATTGCATGGAACCAAGAGAATATGAGTAACAAATAAGAGAAGCAGTATTTCTCTGTTTATGAGTTCTCAAGGATGACACAGTTTGGATGTGGCTTGAGTGTGTCCTCAAAGGTTTACTGCTAGAATCCTGGTCCCTAGTGCACTGGTGATGAGATGGTAACATCTTAAAGAAATAAATGATGCTGGAAAAATAAAAGGGGCTCGATGGAGAGGCGAAATATATGATAAATATGTTAAATGCACGTACCAGTCCTTACAGTGAATCCAATCACACGTACCTGCAAACAGGTACTAATAAAAGTGAAAAATAATAAATAAATAAATAATAAACAAACAGGGAAAAAAAGAGTCTTTCATACAATTTCATTTCTTTCATACAATTCCGTATGATGTCTCCTGTTTGTCTCAAGGTCATATTTTATGAAATTTTATTGTTCTTTACATTCGTTTTTATTAGTACATGTTTGCAGTACATGCAGTTTACAATCATCTTGGAGAGTGAGTACATGCACATAATACAAATTGCTTCCTTGTTTTTAGTTGCCCTCCCTCCCCCATAATGTTGAGTGAAATAAACCAGACACATATGCTTCAATACCTTCAGGTACCTCTCATTTGAAGAGGTAAAGTGCAAACATAGAGACTAATAAAGGATGAATAGAAGGAGACAGGGCAATACATCTCTTGAAAATAGGAAGTGGTCCAGTCCAAGAGATCAAGGATAAGGGATGAGTGGAGAGGAAAGGGAAATAAATAGAATAAAGACATGCTATGTACAGGAACCTAATAACCTCAGTGAATGAAAACATCAGCTGCCATACATATGAGCTAAGATTAATAATATCAACAAGAATAGGATTGCATTCTTACCAAGAAAAGGAGCACAAGTAGCAACATTTTCCTTCTTTTGTTATGAACTTTGTTAGTTAGCCTGAGCAAAGACTCCCTGAAAGCTATTAGAGAAGTAGGCCAGTGCAAAGTTTTGGGTTTTGTTCGTGGAAACTTCAATAAACTTCAAGGCAGTAATTGTCAGATGCTAGGTTAAAGCTATCTCCAACCCACCAATCATGCTCTGTTACTGGCTGAGGGAAAAGTTTAAGCAAAAGTCTTTTGCAGCTAAGAAATATGACTGTTGATCCTCTTTGCCGTTAATGTTCTCATTTTTCTTTCATGCAAATGGTTTTAGAATCCTAAATGACTCATTTTCTTAACAATTAACTTCTCATCCAAGTCTCAAACAACATTTTCATGGCAGCCATTTTGTCGTATGCAATTAAATCATTCGATTTTTGCCTTGCAGTTAATTGATTGTAAGTATTCAGCCTTGAAAAAAATTGTTATGTAAGCAAACATTGTGATATTCTCTTCAATAGAGTTAACAATGAATTAGTTCATGTAGGCAGGATTTTTTTACTTTTCATTATGGTGCATTTTCTCTCAATAAAGGAAAGCAAATATCCAGATACAAGCATGAAAACTGATGGTTTCACTTAGTGTCATGTCTATAGAAGAAGCCAAAAGAGTTACTTTCTATTTGATTACATGTCTAACAACAAGCAAAGGAATATTCTTAAAAGAAATTCTTATAACAGCATTTAACATTTTGACACCTTAACAAAGAAATTACTACAAAGAGGTGGCTTTGTGATTATCTTATTGATTTGCGGTGGATAAAGCGGCTGTAGGTACATGTGCAAGGCTCAGTGTTTGGTCTGTCATGATTTGTAGCCATCTGTGCTCAAACCTCTTTAGACACATTTTCCCTAGTCAGTGATGTTGTATAAAAATCACACATTAGTTGCTGAAATGTGTTCACAAGTTTTTTGCTTTTTTTTTCTTTTATCATTAAGCATGGTGAAAATGAGCATGTCTTCACAGACACAGTCAAAAAACATATTTTAACTGATCTGAGAAAGTTATTCTTTCAAGGAATTGTGAAGATATTCATCTCTTTCATCGTTTCCTTGAGCTTCCTTTCCATATTTCACACACTCCATTTTTCTCCATATTCTTGCTTGAATACAAGAAGACTTGTGGACTTGTATATCTAAAGTCCAGTAACCTAATCATTTTTTTCTTCTTGATATATTATTGGGTCTTGTCATTATGGTATCAAATTTTTCCATTCCATAAAGTTCCACAAAATATTTCCGCAAATATATAGCTCTCTATCCTTCAAAAGTGTCTATGTTCCACACTTCTGAGGCATAGTGAAAGTTCACCAAAATCAAAAACTTTTACATTAAAAGAAAATTTTAAAAATTGGTGTTTTTCAAATCTTTGAGAAAAAAAATCACAGCATAGGAAGATGATTTTCTGACAGCTTTGCATGTTTGTGTTCAGAATATGCCTATGTGTTCTAGTTTGAAAAGCGCTATAAGGAGATGCCATAGAATATGAAAGAGGTAACTTTGAGTTATTCAAGTAATATTTAACAAAAAGCCGAGTCTATTACCTATGGACTCAAAGGAAATTTCTGTGTCTTTTTTATCTTTCTATTCAGAACTGATTATCTAAATATAGCTTGTTCCATGAGAACTCTGAAACTACAGCAAGACATGTGTATTCTCTTCAGGGCAACTTGCTTGAGCCTTGCTTACTGCTCAGATGAGTGCATACAGGAAAAAAGAAGAAAGGAATGTGTTCCCAGGACTTAATGCCTGGGAAAAACTTCATGTGATAACAGAACATTTCAGTAGTTGTTTGCCTCATAAAAGCACAGTTTCTCTAAAACTCTTGACTTTATGTCTCTATGTGTCCTGCTTTTCTACCCCTTCACATTTCTATTCTCTTGCACTACCTGACACAAAACTGTATCTGAAAGGTTTGCTACTATGGGGTAGATTAGATCAATGGCATGCCATGTGAGAAGTATATACATGATTTGTGCTCTCCTTTGTAAGACATCAGAGAGAATGATTGGATTAGCTTGAGCCCTCCAACCTTCATCATCAATACATAGTAGGGGCTACTCTCAGCACAGAAACCTGACTCAGAAATCCACAGAAATAATGTGAAACTGTGTGGCAGATTGGGACTCCAGGAAGCACACTCTGTCAGGAAATTTATTGAAAAGTGCTCCAGAATCCAACCCTATGGAAAAGAGAGATAGAAGCAAGATTTGGCAGTAGGAGTTGGGACATCAGAGGAAGCGCAGAGGTTTCAGACATCAGAGGGAGTGCAGAGGTTGAGGTGTATTTGGCACACATTGGTGAGAAAGCCAGGCCTTCATATTCTCAAATAAAGCAGTCACTTGGTATAGGCTACTCCCAGAAAAAGAGGGAAATAAGTGTAACTTTGGGAGAAGTAACCCTGATGAGAGCAATTTCCAAGGAAATATGACCCTAAGGGCTTCCATACTGAACAGGGAATAAGAATAGCACCACACAGCATCATCTGCTGATGAATATGCTTTGATCCAATCCATGAAGCCTCCATTAACCCCATGAAATCGGAACATTGTAAGGTAGACTCCCCTGAAGGAGGAAGATAGTGAAAAGCAATCAGTGATAGTAGACATTTGAATTCACTTGGAGTGATATTATTTTAATTGTACATATTATAATGTCTAACCTTACTTAACTTTTGCTTGGTCACTATTTTGCTTTTAAACACCTAATTATTATATTCCTGATATAATTCATTGAAACTCTTCCATGTTTTATGCACCATGCAAAAGCTTCCATGTCATCCCACCATAGACACAAGTGTTATTAGATACTGCCTCATAAAGTAAGGCTCAAGAAAAATAAATATGTAAATCATCCTTGGTCACACAGTCAATAAATGGCTAAGTTTAAATTCATGTAACTGACTCCAAATCTCATGTGCTTTCTACTATACGTTGAACATCACCAATCCAAAAATTTATTATCTGAATTGCTCCAAAATCCAATATTTCTTAGGTGCTGGCATTATACCACAAATGGAAAATTCTACACTTAGCCTTATGTTATGGGTCATAAGAGCACTGAAAAATTACATGAAATTGACCTTAGAATATGTGTGTTATTGTATATGAAATATGCATCAACTTTGTGTAGATTTGGATACCATTCCCAAAAATAACTTATTATGTATGCAAGCATTCCAAAATCAGGAAAAAAGAGCGGGGTGTGGTGGAACACACCTTTAATTCCAGCATTCAGGAGACTGAGGCAGAAGAATCATTGTGAGTTCGAGACCAGCCTGCACTACAAACTGAGTTCAAGGCCAGCCTGAACTGCATAGTGAGACCCTGTCTCAAAAAAGTAGGGTTGGGGATTTAGCTCAGTGGCCTAAGTGCCTGCCAGGCAGGCACGAGGTTGTGAGTTCAATCACTGGTACCAAGAAAACAAAACAAAACAAAAATCAGGAAAAAAATTCAAAATCTGAAACACTTCTCATCCCAAGCATTTTGGACAAGGGATCCTCTCACTGCAGCCTGCATTATTTCTTGGTTTATCCAGAAACTTATGTTCAGAATAATTTTTGAACTCACAATCCCTAAAATTCTAGATCATTTGTCCATTCCTTTCATAAGTCACACTGGACAGTATTCGTGATCTTAGTAACTCAGAAATGAATTTAGATTTTTTAAACAAATTCTTCAAGTACAAAATAGAAATTAAAATACCTGCCTTACATATTCAAACAGTTTAAGGTAATCAGATGAGATAATGCATGCTTAAGTGACATGAAAACTACAATGTGTTAAAATACATATCACAACAATTCCTATTGTCTTTATTTTTCACATTGATTCACATTGACAACATCAGAAAAAAAAAGACAATATGTAGGATTTTGCAAAAGTGCATGCCCTAATGTGTATGATCCTCTGCTAATGTTTAGCTATGAAGTTCGCCTTCAGTTTTACAAACAGTATGAAGGCCATATTTCATTTTAATGTAACAAAATCATTTTTAATAAAAATGACAATATTAGTTACAGTCACTATATAAACATACAATTTATAAAGCAGATGTCTGACTTTGTTCTGTGAAAAACCTATTAGATGTTTGGGAAGAGTTTAGTTCCTGAGTTTTATCCTCATTCTTTTATTCTCATGGACTTTGCTATTCATAGGAATAACAGCCGAATAGGAGGAGAACATAATGTGAGCTCTACTGACAAGGTGGTTTGACAGAAGAATGTGGCTTAAGCAGGCACACAGCTGAGGTTTCTTTTCCCATGGCTCAGCAAAACAGTAAATCAATCTCCCCAATAAACTTCATAGCAAGGGAGCTGCACACACAATAACAACTGGATTCACCACAGAGAGTGTGGTAAAGAAACCACGACCTATGTGGCACTAGCCTTTAGCACTGGCCATTCTTCTCTAGTAAAGTACAGCCTAATAAGCTTAGCAACTGTACCAAATGAAGAGCTACTAAGTGAGTGAAGAGACAGGCCAAAAGTAAGAAAGTAGATGCCCTTCCGTTCTCCAAAAATTACAAAAAAAAAAAAGAAAGAAAGAAAGAAACCATTGTGTGGGCTACTGAGGTTGCCTGTCATAGACACAGCACCGCCCCTGTAGACAGCCTAGCGTGCTGCATCTCTGATGAGTTCTTTAGTACAGACATAATTCCTTACATTCCAGAAAACAGTGCCCAAAGGAGACTGAAAACAAATGGATCGCAAACTTCATTGTGGTAAAGATGTCAAATATACTCATATTTATCCACAGATACAGCCAAGTCTGCATAAAAATTCTCAAGATTTTTGTCAGTTTGAAAAATGTATTTCTGAAATTGGTAAGAAAAGGCAAAAACTCAAAATAGCCAATGTGTATATTAAAAAGAAGAACAATAAAGAATACGTGTAGTGCTGCACGCCTGTAAGGTCAGAACCTAGCGCTGATGCAGGAAGTGTCCCGCTGGAGCCCAGCATTGGCAATTTAGCGATCCAGTGAGATCGTGACTCCAGTATTTTTCCAAAAGGAATAGGGATGTAGCTCTGTGACAAAGCTCTGGATTCAATCTCCAATACTGACAAATAGACATATAAATAGACAAATATAAACAGATAGCTATATGCTCAGTTAGCTACAATAATTAAGGCACTGTGATTATCGGCATAGTGATAGAAAACTAAACCAGTGGAACAGAGTCTAGAAATAAACCAATGAACATGTAAATATTTGTTACATGTCACATTACAGAATAAAAAGAATAGAATAGGTTTTTGTTTGTTTGTTTGTTTTTGTACCAGGGGTTGAACTCGACCTTGTGCTTGCCAGGCAGGTGCTAATGCCACTGAGCTAAAGCCCCAGCCCTAGAATAGATTATTTTTCAAGAAATGTTACAAGTTTATTTTTACATATGCAGAAAAAATTTAGGTATCTATCTTACCCTAGTAACAAAAGCTATTTTAAGATAAATTAGAGAGCTAAATAAAAACAACAGAACTATAAAGACTTTTAAAAGGTAATACAAATGATTATCTTCATAACCATGTGGTAGGAACTGATCATGAAATAAAAAATTAAATTTACCACTATTTAAATTTATCATTCTATATAATAGATGAACATATTTATTTACATAATTATAATGTATATCATTTATTCATGTAATAGATACTATACAATTTGTCATATATAAACATTATATAATGCATATTTATTATATAATATATAATGTTTATGGTTTAAAATATCCACTATCCAGTGAAAAAGAAAACATGAGTAGAAGTGGTAATATATAAAAAGATGCTTTAACTAACAAGTTATTAGAAAAATGATATTTAAACCAACTTCACATGCATCTGATCAACTAAATTCGCATTCTTCTGAGATAAAGGTATTAGTATCATTTGGCACGATACATTGGGAAAATCATGGAATATTATCCAGAGAAGTTGAAAATGTGCCTAACCTGTACCTCCCCAGTCATTCTCCTAGGCATAATCACAAAAGGACTGCACATGTGCACCAAGACATATAAAAGAGAACTCATTGCTGCGTTCTTGGTAATAGTTGTAAAATGGAAACAACCCAAATAGCCATAATAAGTAGAATGGAAGTATAAATATTGACACAAAATAGAAATCTATGTAATAGTGAAAACAAATTGCTGCTAAATGCAATGAACATACTATGTTGAATAAAATAAGTCACAGAAGTATGCAGACAGTAAGATTTCATTACATGATATTCAAAAGCAGACAAAATGAACTTATCATGTTCATGTAACATAAATAAGCGAGCTATTAAAAAAGCAAGGAAATGGTTTTTTTAATATAAATAATGTTTCACCCTAATGGGAAGGAGATGTTTCTCAGAAGAGATAAGTATAGGAAAGCCGGCGTGTTCTGTCTCAAGATGTTTCCATGCTGTTCTTTCACCAGATAACTGGCAGAACTTTAACTTCTTTATTCCCCTAATATTGACTTATAATTTACTATATGGAAGATACTGTTGTGTTAAAAACACTTATTTTTGAAATAATCTCCTCTTGTACCATGCATAACATATACATGAAAAATAAGTAAAATTCTTTCTTTAAAGTTTAATCTTCTGAGTTGTGCTGTGTTTTCTATTTTAAAAAATTCAAACTGCCCAAAAGGAGATTAATTTTATTCTATTTTGATTGTTTCATTAGAAAATGTGATATTAAAACTGCTCCTGGTATATGGGAAAATATGATACTAGGAAAAGAAATCTACATAGAGTGCATGGGCAGAAACATGTTCAATGACTAGCAAATATAGTAGTTTGAACTCTGAATTTATATATGGAAATAATTGGAGGTAGGTCCAGAAATGTCGAAAATGGAGGATGTACCAAGAAAGGACCAAGTTCTCTTAGGCCCGGAAAAGACCAAGACATTACCCAAAAGAAAAAATATATGTATATATGTTAAAATCATTGATCTATATGAATAAGGCTTACTATACATAAAGTTATGTCTTGCTAAAAGAAAATCATGAATCATAAAAACATTCATGAAATGAATCTCATCACACTTTAAAAAATCAGAATCACGCATTTTATTTTACATAGTATCCTCTTATCCCAATGTATTAAATTGTAAATGAGAAAAAATTTGATTTTTATATGAAGTAAAACAAATAAAACTTAAGAACTAATCATTGCTTTCCAAATAAATCATATTTTAGTTCCTTCTTTGTACCTCTTAGAATTACAATTTGCAAGACTCATATTCAAAATTTGTTAATACCATTCCAGCCTCTTACTCTGTACTCATTATTTAATCTTACCACTCTCAAAGCCCTGTGGTTCATGGGAATATTTGTAGGTATTGGCATTTAGCATACAGGAGATGCAGGCATGCTGGCAGCCAGATTTTATCCACTTCTCATGTTCTCAAGAATTCTTCTTTCCTTTCATTCTGGTTCTCCCAGAATACATTTTTGCAAATAAAACTATTGATTTTGGAGAGTAGGTGACAAGCAAAGTAGCATATGCCATTCATGTGTTCCTTAATAGATTCGGACTGCATAAGACTCTGCCTGGTACTGATTTATTTAGTTCTTTATTTATTGAACACTATTCACCTTAAACATGCATTTGCTGAAAATGCCATGGCAGATGGACATTAGATGAATTTTGCATTCCTGGTATTAGGCAATATTAGAAGTTCAAATGATTCCAAGAGTAACCTCCTGTGAGTTCTTACTAGGACCCTGGGATAACTTCGGGTCCTACACAAATGCAGCATTTTACAAGGTTCTTTCAAAAATTCAACTGAGAAAGCTGTTGAATGGAAATTTTTTTTTGAATACTACTTTAAGGGGATTAAAATTCCTTATTTCAGTGATTCAGGAATTAATACAAACACTTTCACAAAGCATCATATCAAATATTGCTTGCTAATCTTTTCCTCTATGATTTAGCAAGGTTTGTTTTGTTGCAGAAGAGAACAAACAAAAGTCTATAAATATTAACTTAGTAATTTATGTATTTTTAAAATTTAGCATTACGAACTTATAAAATGAAGCAAAAGATGCTGATAATTAAATGTTTCTTGTAGATTTGAAAAATGAATTCACTCATGTGGGAAGCAGCTGAGCTGGAGATTGACCACACATTCAGGGCTAGAGCAAGGCCAGCCCTAAGAGCACGGAGCACCAGAAATGAACCATGTAAACAAGTTTTTGGGAGTAGAGCAAAGCCGGTCCCAGGGACATGGTCTGCCGTATAAACAAGGTGACCTCTAACTCAGTGGCATTTTAACAGGCGTCCGACCTTGGTGTTCCTCCCTGTGAACTACAGCACAGACAGCTCTGTGACTATTTCATTTCCAGTGTTCTCAGCAAAACACTGAGACCTTGCAATTTCAGCCCCTTCACGTGCTTTCCCCCTTTCTACTGTGTATAAATAATGACATAGATTGTGCTGGGTGGACATTACCTCTCCATCAGAAAGGTTGCATACCTCCTGGGTCTAGCTTTCCTTTTATAATGTGTCTTGTTTTTTCTTAATCTCCCATCACACCATCTCAGGACCTCACTGGCTGCACAGGTCACTGCATACTCACGCCATACACTCTTAAAAGATCCTGCTGTCAAGTTTACGAATAGGCTTCCGCCTATATTTTCCATTTTCCTCATTATCTAGTGCCAGGTGCCCACTGGCAAAAGATATAAGGACTAGGTAGGCCTGATTCAGATCTAGGCGTGTGGGTGTGGTGTGTGCATAGTTGTGCATGTGCGTATGGCCAGGCAGGGGTAGGGGAAGAAGGAGGTAGGAGGAGAGGGAATCTTTTCTGGTCCTCTAACTCCAAGTCACATATAAGTAATTTTTAAAACTTGATACTCTAGTATGCCTGCCAGTCTGTCCATTATGTTATAGTTTAAAAGACCAAAATAAAACAAATACATAAATAATAAATACATGTGATAAAATCAAATTTGTGGAAAACAGTTCTCTTAAAAACTGTCAGTCTAGACCAAACATTACCAAAGCACTTTTGACTCATTAATGGGAATGCCATTTTTACATCGTATTGTACATGTCTTCATGGTTAACTGTGAGACTGGGGAAAATGATGAAATTCAATATTGAAATACAAGCAGAAGAATGCTTTTTCCATTATATGCCTATCCGGCAGTATGAAATAGAAACAGCTTCATTTTAAAGCAACTCTAGACAGAAAGAAGAACCAGGAATACTTTTAGCCTAACACTAGAGCAGTGGTGGTGAACCTATGGCATACATGCCACAGCAGGCTATTTTTTATCATTCAGAGCTCTAATATGTTCACCATCAGTGCTCTAGAGATTGACTTCAAGGTGCTAACACTCATCTGAGTCAATCTGCTGGATTTGTGTAAATGTTTGCTCTTGATGTTCACAGTGACGTGCCTCCACCTCTCTACCTGAAACAAAGCCAAAGTCTTTCTAGATCAATTGACAAGAAAACTACAAGTCCAACACTAAAACTCCAACTCCAGAGAAAAAACTGAACACTTGGTGGCAGGGAAGAGTTCAGAAAGGGTGCTCAGGAAGAGGTGCCCCACAGACCAGAGGAGAGACAAGCCATCCTGGTCCTCAGACACAGCATCCACCGTAGCCAGCAGCATTGAGTCAGGAGGACTAAGGCAGAGGAGTCACCCAGCGCAAGGGGTGGCTGGTGCATGGGCTGTACAGCCTCTTAGCTCCATCTGAGTTTCCTGAAAGGGACACTATCACTCTACCTTTGCAAGAGTGAAAGGTGATGCAATGCCTAAATTGGTCAAATGCTTTTATTATGTAAATTCCACAACACCATTTGTTCAGTTCCAGCTATTCTTAAAATGCTATCAACTTTCTGAATACTATGATAACGTTTTCTTTTTCAGAAAATGAAGCAGTTACTTTAATTCCTTCCAATCTATTTTGAATTTCATACAGACTGACCTGTGTGAAATATTATGTGACTTTGTGCTACAGCAACAGAATCACTTGAGGAGGAGTCACAAAACTTAACTTCGTCTAAGCTCTGACACAGTTGGTCAAGTGATCTTTAGCTTCACTATCTTTCTTTTCTTTTTTTTTTTTCACAAAAAAACTGTGAAAATAGCGCCTGCATATCTAGAAATGTGCCAAGGTGAAACCAAATGAAGTAATGTACACCAGCTGTATTATAAATAAAATCATACACTAATGGAAGTGATTAAAGGGCAAAGTAGGATACTGCTCAACATGGAACTTTTTAAACACAATTATTTACTTAATGCATATAAATGTCTCCCACATGTCTGACTTTTGTAAAGACCTGAAAAACAGGGTAAGGATATTTGTAGGAAGGAGGCGGGAGAATTATGTGAAAAGCACCATGCTCCCTTAGATCAAACAGCTTGCAATAATATAGGTATCAAAAGATGAAAAGGCTTAAAAATAAAATAACAATTTAAAGATGCACAGGATTCCTCGGTAAGAAACAGGGAGAGATAATTAGTGCTAAAAATAGGTCTATAGAGAGAGGTCATTAAGTAAGTGCTGGAAACCCTAAGTCCCTCTAGGCCTTTAATCCCTTAATTAACATTCTCTGGTATATTAATATATTTTCAGCTTTTAAAGTCTGTATTTTCATGAAAAAAAGTACTTGGATATATTTACATGGTTCAACAGGGTAGAGAGGGCAATGTTAAAATTCCACATTTTTCAGGCCTCCCCCACACCTCCAATTTCGTTTCCCTTCCCACTGAAAACCATAGTTAATAGTTTGGTGGTGTGTATTCTAGAACACATACCTATATACACACAATAATTTGTAACAGTGCTCTTGGTGATATATATGCAATTCCGAAATTTGTTTTCATTCACTTAGTGTCTTAACCCTTCTACCACAATACATACAACTATATTTCATTCCTTGAAAGTTCATTTTGTAGCAATGTACCTTCATACTATTAATATATTGATATGCCATATCCTCCTATTAATAGGCATTTAAACATTTCTGATTTTCCAGTGTTACAACAAGGCAGATCACTCTCTGAGGATTCTTAAGTGTTGTTCCATCATATGAGATAACACACAACGTCATATCAGACCAAGAGATTCTTTCTATATAAAACAGGACTAGATAAGGATGAACATAGTCTCAAAACCATGGGACCCGCTTGTTATCATACTTACCACACCACGCAGAAGCTGCCACCTGAGAGAGCATTAAAATAGCTTCTTGAACACATAGGTGAAGGACTATTTTAGAGGAGTTTTAAGTGAGAATGGATTCCTGATCTCCTGCGTGCAGTATACACGTGAAGTCAAAGACATCTGTGCAGTGCTGTGTCCCCAGTCAAAAGAACACGCAGTTCTCAGAACCTTGGTTCCTTTGTTACCACCCGAGGGAGTCTGCTTCCTGTCTCTGCAACAACTTCAGACTCTGCACAGCTACACGCTTTGGTCCCTAAAGAGGAAATACTCCACTTAAAGACATAAAATACATACTGCCCATCTTGGACCGATTAAATTAGTGCTGCTCTCCAAGGTCATTTGAGCAGTTCAAGACCAGGAACCAGAAAGCAAGGAAAGAGATCACAATCACCACAGAGTACTGGTTACCAGGAAAGAGGAGGGGCTGCTATTATGTGGTGAGCTCATTGGAGATGGCATCATTACCCTATTTCTGCTCAACTCTATTCCTCCTCCTTTCTATAAGTGTTGATTCCAAGCCAGGCGTGGTGGTGCACGCCTTTAATCCCAGCACTAGGGAGGCTGAGGTAGGAGGAGCTTTGTGAGTTCAAGGCCAGCTTGGGCTACAACGTGAGTGCAAGGCTGGCCTGAGCTACATAGTGCGACTCTGCCTCAAAAAACTAGGGCTGGGAGTTTGGCTCAGTGGCTTAAGCGCCTGTCTGGCAGGTGCAAGGTTGTGAGTTCGATCCCCGGTGCCACAAAATAAATACATAAATAAATAATAAAGGTGTTGATTCCTAGTAAATACTCTGCAAAACCTCAGAACTTGTTTCTAAAGAACCTAGCCCAGAACATGACTGTATTAGTCTGCTTTTCTGTGTAAGGAACATGTAGCTTTTATAGCATAGAACTGTAGCCTTTATTTGTTTATATATTTGAAGGCTGATTAGAGGTTGACTGAATTGGATTGAGTAGATTAAAACTGCATGTTGGGTTCATGTTTGACTCATGTTTCTCATCTTCCCTGTACCAGAGGGGCTGGGCAAGAGCCCTTTTCATGGTAACAGGAGAGATACAAGGGGCAGTCTCTCCACACAAGCACATTTAAGTGTTAACTGATTTCAGTTATTCTCATATATAGTGAGCCAAACACACCATAGTAACTGAGCCCAAAATCAACTGGATTGGATATTCCCTTGAGGGAAAAGCATGTGT
Organism: Dasyprocta punctata; assembly: GCA_004363535.1. NCBI lineage: Eukaryota > Metazoa > Chordata > Mammalia > Rodentia > Dasyproctidae > Dasyprocta > Dasyprocta punctata. The sequence continues at coordinate 39,221 of RJWM01000370.1, read as the reverse complement.
GAAGGGGAAATTAATGGCTATTTTGAATAATAATTTAATACTACAGTGCTCTTTGCAACTATAGTTTTCATATTTTCTTTACTTACATGCATTTTGTGTAAAATCTATAAGAAATATATTATTTATTTTTGTGTAAAGAATGTTAAATAGTGTCTGTCCAATAGCAATCATCAAATAAATATTAGCTATATAATTTTGCAGTTAAATCTCTTGACCTGATCATTTCTCTCGGTTCAGAGTCATATGATGAACTGCCTGTCTACATCTCTGCTAAGATATCTCTAAGGAACTTCAAACTCATTCTGCCTAATTCAGAGTTCATAACATGATCCCCGAATCTGATCCCTTAAGTATTTTGCACCCAGCAAATAACATGATTAGTCCGTTACATACCCAGATAATTTTTTCAAATATTGAAGAAAAAGGAATGAAACTTGAGAGGCAGCTAATAATCTCTGTCATATGGGAAACCCGACACATCGTCCTCAGCATAGGTACTCATTTGCTGAAGCCTAGAATACACACAAAGTCTTCCCAGAACTGCTAAAACTACTACTGCTAAAAGTCAAATTATGAACTAGAGATCAACACTTCCTTGTAAATTTCTTCTAAATGCATAATAAAATACACAAATATTAAGTGTACAATTAGGTGGGTTTTGGCAAATACATACACCTATAAAATATCCTCTCGTAATAAAGAATATTTCCATCATTCCAAAAAGAATCTTCATGTCTTTCAGAGTCAATCCTCTTCCCCAAGAGAATTAGTCAGTTTTCAATATTCTTTCAGCATAGAATAGATTCATCAGAACTAAAAATTCATAGGAATAAAATCACCCCATATGTATTACTCAGTATATGGCTTCTTTGATTGAGAATATCATCCTTGAGATTAATCTATGCAAGATGTGGCATCAGTAATTTGCTCTCTTTTATCACTTGACAACATTTCATCATATGAACATACCGCTGATTTTTATCAGCTATTCAATAGATGGGCCATTCAGTTGTTATCAGTCTGGGTCTATTGTATTTTTAGATATTATTGTCGAAAGAATAATGATTGTAAAAGTGCGAAGTTTGTATATTCGGTTTCATATCCTTGGTCAGATAGTCATCGAATGGCTGATTCATAGGGTAGGTACATACTGAACTTTATAAGAACTTGCTAAACTGTTTTCTCAAATAGTAAGTAATACCATTTTAATAGTACCATAAATGAGAATATACTGCTTTGCTTCCAAATTTATCTTTGTTATTATTTTTAATTTTAGCTACTTAATGGGCCTGATGTAGAATTGATCAAACTGTAGCCTTAATTTTAATTACTTGATGAGTACTAAAGTTGGTCACTTTTTCATATGCTAATTACCCATTCACATATTTTCCCTTCTGAACTGTCTGTTCAACTTCTGCTCATTTTTTTATTGGTTTATTTGTTTTGAATTTTGTTTCTATCTTGAGGTTCTTATATGTTCAGAATCCAACAATTTAATCAACTACGTAATTTGTAAACATGGACTTGTGGCCTAGATATTCATTTTCTTAATTTATATAATGGTATCTTTAAATAAACAAAAGTTTTCATGTTGATGAAATGTAAGTAATCTCTGTGTTTCAAAAAAACTTTGCCTATCCACAAGGAGAAAAATTATGCTTTTTTCTAGAATAATTATAGTTTGGGATTTATTTAGGTTTATTATCTTTTGTGTTAATTTTTCTATATGTGGTTATCCAGTTATTATTGTACTATTTACTCAAAATACTTTTATTTCTACCTTTATCAAAATTACTTTACCACCTTTTTCAAGATCAACAGATCAACAGCCTTATTCATGGACCTATTTTTGAATTTTCTAGCCTCCTCTCTTACTCTATTTTTATATTCTTGTGCTAACACCATATAGCTATAGAAATTTTTGAAATCAGTGTGACTCTTTCAAATTTGTTCTTCATTTTTGAGATTTTTGTTAACTTTCTGTCTCTTGGATTTTCAATAAGAATTTTAGAATCATGTCAATTTATAAAAACTAAAAAAATCTGTTTAAAATTGAATTCTGCTGAGTCCAGGTTACTGATGGCATTTATGAGGGGGTAAAGGGTGTTCTAGGGAATATAACCTATACCATGATTTCTCACAGTCCACTTTAAATCAATCTGGTATCATTTTGTATTAGGTCTACACATTTTGCAACTATATATATTCATGTGGTAGTTCACTATCTTTTGGGCTATTATCATCATAATTATGTCTAGATACATTATAAACTCAATGATATAGTATTACATTTTTGGTTTAAATGGCCAGATGTCTCTTTTTTATGCTCAATGTTTTTGTTTTAAAGATACTGACATTTAAATTTTATTTAAAAATTTGTAAGAACAACGACCAACTCTTCTCAATACTTTCAGGCAATGAATGGTACTAACAAAGTACCAATTCTTTCCATGAAAAAAAATTAAATTAGCCATTTTGACTGCATCCCAAAGAAATAATTTTTTTTTTTAAGCCTGTAAGTCAAATACCAGGCTTCCTTGCTTCCCTGGGTTGGAAGGCTGAAGGCCACGGTTTCAAAGTAGCCTGTGAATCTGATGCTCAGGAGATCCCGTGCCAGCCTGTAAGTCTTGTAGCCCTCCAACCTTCTTGATAGACTCTGGGTCAGGGGCAGATGAGTCAGAATTAGTCAGATTAGTCCCCTTGCCTTTCTGTTTCTCTTCTTTTCCTGTTTCCTTGGAAGGAGAAGGACCCAGTTTTTCACTTTTTATTTCCTTTACCAAAGATCATGTTTCTTTTGCCCACTGAAGGGTCAGCTACTATAAAGGTGGATAAAATGTCTTTGCTATAATGGAAGATCTAAAAATATTATCCCTATTACACTAAATTTATCGAGTTTTCAATTTCATTTCCAGTCAGGTCCTCTTCGCAGCACCTCTAGGCAGAATTAATTGCTATCACATCTCTCAGAGCACCTTACTTGTATTTCTATTTTATCATTTAGCACATTGTGATTATAATTAGCTGCATGTTTGGTTTTCCTACTAGACTATGACATTCTCAAGGACAGAGGCTGATTCTTACTCGTTTCTCTATTTTTCTAAAACTCACCACAGTCCCTTACATGGAGTAGGTGCTCCTGAGATTCTCATGTGAGCAGATTTGCTTGGAGCTAAGGAATAAAGACAGCAACAGGGTGAGAAGGGAGAGCGGTGTCGCCCTGGGAAGCCCTATTTTTGGACCTAAATTTTGTTTCATTTCAGGGACAGATGTGTTCTTGGCGAAAAGTGTAAGTACTTTTGTAATAAATACATAAAGACATTAAAGCACTTTGAGAGTATAACAACAGACATTTGAAAACAATTTCAGACTTACTCATCATTCTTCTTGATACATACTATGCTTTCACAATGTCTTTATTCACATATCAGGTAGTCTCAGAATATAAGGAAGCCAGTGCAGAATCATCAGCTTCTTTCTCTTTTATCTTTATGCGCCCACCTGCATGCTCACTACTCTTGAGACGATGTTTCAAGTTGGCTGTGATGGTGCACACCTGTAATCGCAGCAGCTCTAGGAGCCAAGTTACTAGCACTGCAGGGTGCAGATCAGTCATGGCAACTTAGAAAGACCTTATCTCAAAATAAAAATTATAATAAAATAAAGGACTATGTATGTAGCCCAGCAGTAGACCACTTGACTAGGATGAGCAAAGCCCTTGGTACAGTCCCCAGTACAGGGAAGGGGAGATACTTCAGATAAATGACCTCATTTAATTAAATTTAGAACATATTTTCATAAACCAGTACACAAATTTATTATGATAAAAGTAGCGTATAACTATAATATCACCATGTAAGGACAACAAGACAAGTGTATTTATTATCATCCAACCAGTGGAATGTCTTTATATTAAAAGTAATCCCAAGAAAGTTTCAAGGAATATTTCAGTCCATATTGGTATTATTAACATCAGAACTTAAATTAAAAAATGATTGTACAGAGAGGATTATTTAGATGTAAAATTTTATTAACACTTCTGTAAATGTATAACTAGTCATTTAAAACAAATACACAACACAGAGCAAAGCAGAAAGCAAAACACAGTTTTCATCAAGCAGGACCATCAGTATTAACATAACTCTTTTGTCTCCTAGCTCTATGCATATATATAAAGTGATAAAAAGTTTTTCAGTGTGAGAAACTGGCTCATGCACACAAACTTTTGCAAGAAAAAAATTAAATATAATTTTCTTAATTTTTAAAAATTTTCTTAATTTTAAAGATGAAAAATATATAAAAGTAAACTTCAATTGTTAACTTTCAGATAAATGCCTCTTCATCATGCAGTCTTAAAAATATTTGCTAGGAAGAAACATGATTATGAAAATAATTCAGAGTATGAAGTCATTATATTTTTGTTTCTTAGAATCTATTCACTCCTTATCTATAAAAATTATAAAATGCATACATTTAAATCTCCTTCCATGTCCCATTTTTCAAAAATTTTTAATGTGACCTAATCATTGTCAACATTTATATTTCATTGTCTCTGTAGCACTGCTTTTCCATTGGAAGGTGCTTTACTTTTATATGTCTTTTGATGAGCTGTATAGTTTTGTCAAATAGTTTGGTTTAGTTTAGATTGTTTTGTTCAAGAAAAGTTTTCCCACATTTAAAATTCTAGTTCTATTTCATGAATTATGTTTGCTGTTCCATTTGTTTTGCCCCATCTTTGAGAACAGTTAAGTCTAATACATTAAACAGAACTTGTCTTTCATATCTTTCTCCCTAAATCTATTTTCCATTTTTCTTATTTTTATTTTCTTCAAGAGGATTGTGTCCATTTTCAGGTTTCTGTTTATTTTAGTCAACTTTTCAAATCTGAAGATAAGCTAATAGACTATGGCATAGACTAGCATCTGTTTCCTCATGTGATTGAATGTAAAATCTCTACTGTCTTCCACTTCAGTATTTTGCTTTTTGTTTCCTGCTTTTTTACTGATTGTTACCACCTTTGGTGGATTTTTTAGGATGGTCGGTGACTAAAACTCCCTAAAATTCTAACATATTTACTTTGAATGTCAAATTAGTTTTTAATTAAAAGTAAATAAACTAGAGCCATTTGATGATGAGCCAGTGGATGTCATGTTGGTGAAACTAGTTTTCCAAAGCTTCCTCAAATACGAATCCTTTAAAATTTTCTACAACAGAAGGATGCATGCCATTATTTCTTCTGATAGATGTGTGACCAAGTCATATTTCATACAGATGATATGCTGAATTTCTCATTTCTTTCATTTGTCAAACACTCATTTTCCAAAAAGTGCAGAAAAAAATCTAATATCCTAGAATTGTACACCACAATAAGATAGACTTCAACTCATCAAGCATATATGTAAATGTCTAAATGCTGAAACTTGGTTTGATAAAAACAGAGTTTATAGGATCTATAAATTCTAGATGCATAATTTGTCTAGGATTTCAACAAAAACAAAATTACATTTGCTTTTAGGTAGTTTCTCTAGTTTCCCCTAAAGAACAAATAGAATAAAATGTACTATTTGTTTTATACGACCATAGGTCTTTCAATCTTTTAGGATCCCAAGGTGCATATCATTTTGTACTTTTTTATCTGCAAGTAGAAGTTTGAAAATCTTAGCACGCCCTGAGATATCACTGTGTAATTTCAAGTCTTACCAAAATCTCTTTTAATTGCATAAATTTAAGTCTCTAAGGCATCAACTTTATCAAGAGTATTTTGCTTTTTCCCACTATGCTGCCACTCCTGCAGAGAACTGATTCTGGAAGCAAATTTTTCACATTACATAAGCTGCCTGCATTCTCCCAAGCAAACCAGCAAAAGACAACAACAAAAGACCATCACAAAGTACTCTGAGGCCAAGCATCTGAACGCAGTCAGAAGCCAAGCAAAAGCAACATTATTATAAAAGATAAAGCTTAGCCTACATGAATCCCTTGTTTAAACCTTACCCCTTTGCCACACTTAAATAGTTTTCTCTACACAAAAGGGATACATATGACAAACAAGGGCAAAATCAACCCAAATATTTATCTATTTACTATTACACCATAAATACAATTTTGCAACTAGTTGGTTTTCATTTAGCGGTATGTTTTGAGATTAAACTATGCTCCTGTTAATCCATTTCATTTATTTCAATTACCACATACTATTAATTATATAAATCTGCAGTACTTTTAGTCTATTCCAAATGGATTGCTTTTATTTATTTTTAACTATTACAGATATTCAATAAATTTATGGTTTCTTCACATTGAAGGCAATTGGGAGAGCTTAAGATACTTTGAATTAATTTCTTTTATACCATTTTTCATGCTACTGCAGTTTTGGTTTCTTATTCCTTTTTAATTTTCCTCACATTAGCTTTTCTAAAGACTTTCAATATGTATTTAACCATAATACAACATATTTACCAATTTATTTGTGAGTGTTGTTCTTTATATCCTATTTATCTTTCAAAATTTAGATGTCTTTCAGTTGTTAAATGCATCTTTAAATATTTCTATTCTTGAGAAATATATGCACTGGAAACTCTTCAATTTTGTTTGTCTATAAAGCTCTTTATTTCTTGTATCTTATGATCATTCCTCTGACTTTAAAAAAAAAGTTCCAACAGAATTTTTTCAGATTGCTAAAACTACCAGTCCATTGTCTTCTAAGATGAATCTGCCATCTGTTCCTTTCTTATTCCTCTCATATAAAGCCCTCATCCCCATAGACAGATTTGTAAAAACTTGAATTGATCTTTTGTAGATTATCATTTCATTAGTTCCTTGAGTAAATTTTTTTTTATTGTCCAAGAATTAACATTTTTTTCTTAATTCCAATAATTCTTGCCCCTCTGATCTCTTCCCCCTCCTATTTTCTCTATTCTTTCTTCCTGAAACTCCTATCATATACATGTTGGGTCTCCTCTTACTATTGCCCACATCTCAAGCTTCTGTTCTGTGTTTGCTGCTTTTGACTCTTCATATGGCCTACTCATGACTTCCTTGAAAATATAGTCTAACCCATTAACTCCTCTTCCTTCCCCTGAATCTAGTTTTACATTTAACCTCTCCACTGAAGTTTTTATGGCAGGGGCTATATTTTCCATTTCTTTTACTTCTATGTTGTTCTTTTTCAGCATTTTTGTTTCTTTGTTTTTTGTTTTGTTCTGTTTTTGTCCAAAATACTTTAGTTTATCCTTCTGATCTCTATGTTATACTGTCTCTTTTGACTCACATTGCAGCATCTTGAATTGGCTCTGCAGTCTTCAGGAGATGAAGTTTCCTTCTTTGGGACTCCTCATTGCCTTCAGGAATCCAGAATCCAGGTCCAAACCTCCTCAGGGCACAGGGTATTTCCTGTCTCTCAAAGCTCATTCTCTTTTGCACCCTTGACATTTGCAAACAAAAATGAGCTTCCTTGCTATTTTCCCGACCTAAGTGAAAAGGAAGCTATTCTTGGACTTATTTCACAAATGACTTGAGCACTTACAACTCTAAGTTTGTAAAAAAGAGGTTCAATTCCAGTCTCACATTTGCAGTGTCTAAAATTGAGACGTTGAAGCTTCCTGCTTCAACAAAATACCCATCCCAGACATACGAATTCACAAACACATGCACATATACAGAAATACATTCCTCAGAAAGGTGACTCACCAAGTCAACACGAATGAAAAGAATCCATAAAACTATTAGTGCATGTGTTTATATATTATCCAAAATATGTTTGATGAGGGAAGGTGTTTTCCAAGTCATTGATTTATATTTTATTTTTGAGACAGTATCTCACTACACAGTTCAGGTGGGAGCTGAATTCACTATGAAGCCCAGGCTTGCTTAAATTTGTGGCAATCCTCCTGCTTCAGCCTCAGTAGTGAGATTATAGGCGCCATTATACCCAGTCCCAAATCATTTTAATCTAATATGTTAACTAGAAGAGCTCTGCTTCTCTTTGAATTCATAAGTATAAACAGTTAGTGATTTCCATAGTTGGTCATGTCAAGTGTTAAAATAAATGTTATTTTTGTTAAAAATGAATTACAATCCTTCTGAACTTTTAGTGTATTTAGTTCTGATTACTAAAAATCACCTTTTTGCATTCTAGGAAGATTTATAATCTCTTAAAGAAATCTGAAATAGTCTTATTTCACAATATCTTCAACATGCCTGTAAACCCAGCCCTCAGGGGATTGAGGCAGGAAAATCACCACAAGTTGAATGCCAGTTTGGGCTACACTGTGAGTTCAGGGCCAGCCTGAGCTACAGAGTAAAACTCTGTCTCAAAAAAAATAAATAAATAAAAAATAATTCTTACTGGGTTTATAAATTAATGCATAACAGTCTTACTGAATTAATAAATTAATGAATAGGTGCACATTTCATCTCCTTCGCAAATATTAAGTCGTGAAATTCATTTCTTAGAAACTCCATTCATTTAAGGAAAAACAAGATTTGGAATCTCTTTCATTTTCCTGTTCCTTGTTTTTCTCTCTACACACACAAAAAAACATGCTTTACTACTTTTATCTTGGCAATGATATTTGCCAATTCTTATGCATTTACTATGAAGCTCAGCTAAGAATTCTAGTGTTGAACTTCATTCATGAAAGGCTATGACCTTGTACTGAAGGAAGCAAACCTACTAATACAAGCTTTGTTTCCTGATTTCACATCATTTAGAGAGAGAAGGAGGGAGATCATATTGATATACGGGAACAAAACTCCCAATCTACTATATGTCTGGTACAAGTTCATGTTCTCTAAAATCGAACAAGGAATTTTAGGAACAATGGAGGTTAAGTGTAAAAATATTTATTGAGAGAAAGAAAGCTTCTGTCTGAGAGAAACAGAAGGGGTCCCGAATGGGTTGCCAAAGACCCTGTCTTTTCTAATGAATTGTGTACAGTAAACCATGATGGGGAAAAGGTGGATGGGCATGAGGTGGGACAGAACTGTGGTCAACCAATAAAATTCATTGTTTAGATAAAAGTGACCAAATCAGGGACAAATGGAGAAGCAAGTCACTTAGCAAGTGAGCATTCTTATGGGTCAGTGACTCTTTGTGTAGGGGGTTGGGATGGTAATTCCTGGCTTCTCAAGGTGATCCATACCTAATCCCTAAGGTTTATACTTAGGGTGTGGTTGCATTTGTTTTGCCTTCTGTCTTGAGATCTGGCCCACAGCAAGAGATGTGTGTCTCTTCCAAGATCACAAGACATCTGGTCCTCTGTGCTGGTTCCTTTGAGGGCCTAGCCCTATCTGACTGCCTATAATATTTCTAACTAACTCAGCTCCTTTTAATAATATGAGGAGACAGAACTTTCTGATTTTGACTGAATGGATCCGACAATGCAGTCAAGAATTGAATGCAACTGAAAAGAATAAGACATTTCAAGAACTCTCTGCTTATTGTAATTGTAAATCAGCAGTATATGAAGAAGCAAACTCTCAAAGATATATATTTATCACTATGTCTATGTTTATTATTTGTCCCATACAATGAATTCCATTTATTTATTTAACCAATAAAAGTAAAAATTATAAACCCAGCCATTTCCTTTTTTATATGGTTATTCACATTGGAATCCACTCGTTCCTTTTACTAAAAAGTTCTACAATTTACAACTATGGTTCATAAACCTTTTCAGGCATTTTAGAATGGCAGATCTCAGAGCCAGATGGTCTGAGGGCTACAAGACTACAGAAAAGCAAAGGAACATTTACTGGTGATTAGTTGGTAAGTGTCATCATTTTAACAATGGCCAATTAGCAAATCCTAATAAAGTTTGCAGAGGACTCATGAAAGTTAATCATGCCTGAATTCTTGCCACACAGTCACCTCACTTTAAGCAATATATGTTGCTAAAAATTATGAATCAATGGAACATTTATAAGTAAGAACATAAGTTTGCACAGTCTCGAATTACCCTTGAAGACACATTTTATGTACATTTCTGACTGATTTGCTATTGGAAATGGCTCTACCGAAGTTCTGTATTTTTTTCTTTCTGCTTCTGTTAAATAACAAATATTTCAGTGTCCCAGGGGAGTCTATAATTTATATCACACTTTGAATTATTTTGAAAACTGAATAATTCTTCTATGTACTAGGAAAAAGAAAGTATACTTATAATACAGAAACAACTATTGCTAAAATATTATAAGAAATTCCTCTAGAGCATGTGAGATAAAGGTGGTGGAAAGATTAAAATCAGGGCAAGTTCTTTCATAATTATCTCATTCAATTTCACAATGCCCTTAAGGTAGGAATTCTTGTTCCCACTTTACAAATTGCAATAAAGAGGATCAGAGAAATTGAGTGGTAGAACAGGATTTGAATTCATTTCTTTAATTCCCAAAACAATCCAACTTCTATCCAACAGTGTGTTTTACCTAGATCCACATCTAGAAGCTAACCTTCAGAATTTCATGAATGGGTTCCTGAAAATACAAAAGGTGCATTAACTTATGAAGTGTGTTAATTTACAAAAATACAATAGTGTAGATACATATGGATCAAGGCAAGTATCCTCCAAGTAGATATAAAAGTAAATTGTGTCCATTTTCTACTTACAATAAGTATTTATTTCAGAATTCCATTGTGTTTTGCTTTAACATATGAACTACTGCCATCATCTCAGTTAGCAACAGAAAAAATGACTCCACTAGTGCAGAGTCATGGAGACAATTCTCATGGTTATTCTGTGCTCAATGTAGCTACCCCATGACCTGTGCAATCCCTCAGACTTGTTGCTTTTTCTTGCTGCTGAATTGTAGTAAATAAAGTAAAATGAGTGGCATCATCTCTAGTTATTCATTAACTTGTCTTTGCCCCAATTCTACACCCCTACATTAGAAGGTATTCCTGATCAAAGGCCTCCTGCCCTGACATTCAACTTCTTTGTTTCCAGTACTGGCAAGGGGAGCCAGCATTCACACTGAGCCATGTCCACTGTCTTTTTTTAAGTTTTTGCTAAATTTTTAGACAGGGTCTTGCTAAGTTAGTAAGTTGCCCAGGTTGGGCTCAAGTTTGGAATACTCCTGCTTCAGCCACTCAGAGTGCAAGGACTACAGGGGTTTTCTCTATTGCCTTGATATGAGAAATGATCACTGATTCTGATGTTTGGATGTGGTTTTAATCAATTATACTAAAAAACAACAATTTCTTGAATTTTTCTGGTACTCAATGTCATCCTTGACAAGCTGTACATCAAATTCAGGCTTTCTTTTATTTTTGTATTCCAAATGTAAACCTAGCAAGATTTATGCAGATTAAGAGTTACATTATGGGAATATGAAGTTGCAAGAGTTGATCAAGATCGAAATTATTACAGTAAAAGACACATTACCATGAACACCAGGATAAGTGTTCTTTAAGATAGAAGTATTGTTTTGAGGAGGATTAATGGCAATGTTCCTTTTACTGTAACACATTTTGTATTCACTATTTTTATGATTATCCCTCATTAATCAAATGTTTACAGAAAATTATGTTAAATTAAGAATATTATATTATGTCCTCATTCACCTTATTCACCAGATCTGGCACTATATAACTTCTGGCCCTTTCTCAAAGTCAAAATGACCATTTCTCAAATGGTTAATGATGTTGAACATTTTTTAATATGTTTATTTGCCATTTGTATTTCTTCACTTGAGAAGTACATATTCATCTCAGATGCCCATTTTTGGATTGTGTCTTTGAATTTGGAGATCTTGATTTGTTTCAGTTCTTTATATGTTCTAGATAGAAGTCCTTGAAAAGTAAGTAACAGTGAGACTAAAGACACTCATGAAAGAGGACTTCCAGAACTGCTTCAGAAAGTGGCAAGAACAAAGAGAAAAGTTTGTTAATGCAAAGGGAAATACTTTGATGAGTATTAAGGGCAATTTATCTTTTATTGTAATAAATTTAAATATTCACCTTATTTTTCAATTGCCTTTCATAAATGTCCAAATAAACTTTAAATGTCAATTTAAATTTTTGTCAGTGACATACACAAAGTTGATTTGGATTTTGTTTGTTTGTTGACTGTGCTTTTGCTTCATTTTGTTTTTAATGTGTCAAATACAAGAAGAAAAAGGGTCAAATTAAATCATGAAGATCACTTCAGCAATAGTAAAATCTTGGAATAAGGTGGAAATAGGGAATAATTTGATAGGGAAGTATAATTTAGGAATGACCAACTGTTGTGGTTAAGGTCCTGTGTCCCCCTAAAGCCTCGTGTAATCTTGGACAGGTCTGAGTCTGGTGTTTGTGATTGGTTTGTTGTCTAGCACTGGGATTGGCAATGTGAGTATTGCACCCACTCAGGGGTGGAGCCAACTTACAGTGTATGGGTAAGAGGAAGGCGCATCTTCCTCTCTCTCACCAGTTTGCCTTGCTATTTGGTAGCCTCCATGAATGGCTGCCTTGCCTTGCAGCCAGCTGAATATGGACTAAAACCTCCAAGAACTGTAAGGAATAAACCTTTCCTTTCCTAATTTTGGGTGTCATGTATTTTGTCTCAGTAACGAGTGAAAAGTAACTAAGACACCAACTAAGCTTTGTTTCTCAACAGGTAGCCTAAGGATGAAGGAAGAGCAGTGGTATTCTGAAATTTCAAACCTGTAGGCCAGAAGAGTGAAAATACCATTAACAGAGAAAGGAAATCAGAGGAGAAATTCAACTGGGTTGTCAGGAAGGAGGGAATATTTAGTTATGTTGTTTTCAATATCTACTAGGGAAGGTGATCTTGAGTTCAGAAGGCTGCTATATCTGGTTATACAGTGATGTTCAGTAAATTCCTCAGTTGAACAAATCTCTGACACCTAAGGAGGCATCATAGGACACAGATAAGCCTGGGAGGTTTGCAGAAGGAACTAGATCTATTGGAGCATTTTTATATAAAACTTCCCCCTATACGTACAGACGCAGCAGTGAGATCTTGCATTATGGAAGTCAAAAGTAAAGAGGATTTCACAAATGAATATCTTATATAAGGAAAGAATTGAATATTGTAGTAGTTATTGAGTATTTTCTATGAGACAGTTTCTGAGTTTAAAATTTAAAGATTTTATTCAGAGTTGTAAGTGTTATGACAATCCAGATAATCATACAACTAAGTAGATGGTAGAAAGGTTTCTCAAAACCCATTAAGCAACATTTTGAAAATGGGAAAGTGGACAGACCATATATTTTAACAAGACAGCCTTGGAGAAATACATGAACTTTAACTAATGAAAAATATGCAAATGCACCTCATTACATTTTAGTGTTAAGTGAATACACTGAGTAATGTTGCATAAATGTCCTCAGCAAATTTGGAAAGGGTTTACAATTTGTTCCTAATGGCAATGTAGAAAAATTAATTCTTAATTGTAATACCTAAGGCTCTAAGCACAAGGATTGGCTGCCCCACATAGTTTTTATTGAGGTATATATAATCTTAATTTTGTGCACTTCTGACTTTAGAAAATGAAATTCATTTATTTAAATAATCTATGGAATTGTAAACAATGTTCCCAGTAATATTGTAAGAATACACGGACATCACCAGAGGTAGAATGATTTTTTGCCATTTTAATGTAACATTGCACTATGATTCTCAACATAAACCATTTAATGCAGAAAAATGTTAAATTAAAATAACTTGTGATACCTAATTAAAGATAAGGCTTAGGGATTCCTATTGCAGAAACTTCAAGTCCCAAACTCAATGAAACATACTTACTTTTTTCCTTTCTGTTCACTGCATTCTCTCATCTCATCCCAAAGAGTGGAGAATATAAGGTCACTTGCATTTAAAAATCATGTTTGTTTGTTTTGCAGCATCAGGGATCAAACTCACAACCTCTCACCTGCCAGACAGGGGTTTAGGCCACTGAGCCAAACTCCTAGTCCTAGTTTTTTTTGAGATAGGGTAGCACTATGTAGCTCAGACCAGCCTTGTGCTTACATTGTAGCCCAAGGTGGCCTCCAACTCACAACGCTCCTCCCACCTCACCCTCCCCATCCCCCTTGTGCTGGGATTAAAGGCGTGTGCCACCACGCCAGGCTCTGTATTTAGAAATTCTGTATAGTCAAGCTTTAAATATTAAATCTTTAATAAAGTACAACAAGTAGAAATGACTAAGAGAGTCAGCTTGATATTTCAGAATTCACCTAGCCCAGTGAGAACACTGGTGCATAGTATTTACAAGGTAATTTTAATAAAGTGCAATTAACCTGACAGGAAGTTCTTACAATTACATCATGTTTGGCTACTGCTACATTTAAATATGACTTCCATCAAAATATGTAAAACATTAGTGCTCTGTTCATAATGAAAAGATATCCATCTAGTGAAACTCATTTTAGCAAGATTTACAACAGCCATGAACTAAATTTCTAACATCTAACCATAAATAAATAATTGCTACTTTTTTTACTTTGATTAGATGCACTTAAAAGTTCTCTGCTGAATTTTATACTTCAACAGGGAATTTAAATTTTCCATTTATATGCTACACACAAAAGATGCTTGTAATGTCTGATTTGCCATAAAGAACAGAGCTAAACCATTTTTAAAACCACAAAATCAAGGTGTCCCCAAAAGGCAACTAGAAATAATAAAGGCAGTTTGTAAGTCATGATTTTATTTTATTTAAATTACACCAAATGTGTGGAAGAGACTATTTGAGGAAAGAATTTGTTATTTAAACACTTTTGCTCAAATCTCAGCTACACCTGGCATTTTCTCTAAAAAAATTTTAGGAAGTTAATCCAGCATCATAAAGATTATGTATTATTTAATTACATAAAAAACTATGATTCATAAAATATTCTGACTCTTGGAAAATACTTCAGTTATTTTACAAGGAATAGTATAGAGTACCAAAAATACACACAACCATGGAAACAATTAAAATCAGTAATAAAAATCAAACATAAAATCAGTGTACCATGCCAGAGGGCCTTTTGAAATAAAAGAGCTTTAAACCCACAGAACATAAAAGAAGGCTAATTCAGTGGTTGTCCTCAGTTGAAAAGAGATGACATTCCATAGTCCTAGGCTGGCAAGTAGAAATTCTTCAACCTGTGTTTGTAAGTTTCAGATTGCAAATTATATTCCCCTGGAAATTCATCATCATTTTCCTTTATTTTATTTTGTTCTGTATTTTGGTTTTAACATTTCTGATCTTTCTAACATGTTCTCCTTAGAGAAGAATGTCACTAAAAAGACCTCAACTATGAGAGTCAATTATAATTATAGGTCTACTACTGTTCTATCACCATGTTGACCTTCTAACTTTATGCTAAAAAATGTAAATTCAAATTATAATATCTGGAACTGTGCACTCTGTACTTCTGACATCACTCATGGTCCTTGAGAATCTAAACATCTGAACATTCATGGATAAAATGACAAGTAAGCATAGTTTTCAGCAAAATCACCCTTCTTTCTAGGAAAAAAGGCAAACCAAAACAATAGATTTATGAAGACATATGTATCTATATACAAAATAGATATAGATATGGATATAGATATAGATATAGATATATGACTTTCTGACAAGGTATAAAATACATTCATGTGTCAAGAATGAATCAAAAAGGTCTAAATAAATTCGTTGTCAAATTTTAAAGTATTGCATTAAAGAAGAATAGACAGAATTTCTATTCCATTATCTGCATAAAAAATTGAACTGCCAACTTCTCGAGGTAAACGTTTCGATGTTACTCTAGAACACTGATCTCGGCATGAATTCAATGAATGAGGTATAAAATTCGTATTTCTTTGCAATAATGAACTCCAAGACATCGTGATTTAATACAGCCTGGTGTATGCTTCGAATATGACAAATGCAAGACAGACACTTTGTCACAAAAAATATACTTTCAAGTAAATTTCAAAAAGATCTATCTTGCTTAACTTATTTTTGGTTTTTTCTAACATCGATGTTTGAAGAGAAAACTTCACACTTCCTTTCCACCTAATCAGAAGAGGCTTTGTGAAATTCACAAGAAGGAAAGAGACAGAAAAGAACATTCACAAATATGAGAAAACTTTTTTTTCTCGCTTTGCATTAGAAGAGAAGTTATGAAAGACAAAAAGTGAGAAGTTACAAAGGATAAAAGTAGCGAAATAGTTTATGTGGAAAAAAAAAATTCAAGCTTAGAAGATGTCTCTTACCTGCTAATTTCTCCCAGTCTGGCTTCCTGACCCTGCCTTACTTCCTGACAACGGCCCACGGAGAAGCAGACTTCTGGGTCCCAGAAGTTCCAAACTTGATCAAGGCAGTTCTGGGAAACAAGTGTGAGAAAACACAAGCATGACTGCTAACCAGCGTGACTGCTAAGGAATTTCTGAAGGCCCTTTTGCCATTCAATGTGCAGAGCGAGATGTAGATTTCTGGCAAATCTGTTTTACTTGAACCAAAGCTGAGGCTACTTCATGAACAAAATAATGAGAATCCAGGGTTCCACCATGAATGTGTCAACTGAATATAAGTCACTTCAATTCATCCTCAGATATGTACAGCTTGCCCTTTATTCCATGAAGTGACAAATTTAGACCACATTCAGTCCTTCCATGCAGGGACAGGCTAAGTGAGTTAACAAATCTACAGAAGAATTGATTTCACCCATTCTTAATCACTTAATATAATAATTCATTAAAAATATGAATAAGCCATCTAAAGAGGAAGACAAGGAAAAGCAAAAAAAAAAAAAGGGAGAGAGAGAGAGATCAAATACAAAAGAAGGAAAAAGAGAGGAAAAAAATGAGCAGAACTCCTCTAGGAAGAAGATTGTATGGTACCTATTGACAAGTATAATTAGAAGCAAAATTTCCTGCCAACCCAGCAAAAGCCACAAAGTTAGAAAAGAAGGAAAACAAGATTTTACTGAATAATAATTAAACCAGAATGTGATGCACATCACAGGCAGTCCAAAGACCAAAGGATATCACACTCCTTAATATAGCCAAACAGATACAACCCACTTCACACCTTTTTAAAATTAACAATATTCAGTCTCAAATAAGAGAGTGTGTCAGCACCATTTACATACAGAATTCATCCTGGATTCATCTGGGATTTGGAGTGGCCATCTATGTTGCCTAACTAGCTTCATTCAAAAAGAAAATAAATTTCTCATCTTTATGACAGGAAATATTTTCTAACTTGGTGCAAGAACCTTGCCTAAATTATGCTCCTACCTTCCCAGAGAAACTGGGAGAGAGAGTGTGTAACTTCTCCTATGATTATATTTCAAAGGATGGCTCCCAGAAAGATATCCCTGGCTTTGAAAACTGGTAAAGAGGCTTATTTTTAGCTTTTGAAAAGATTTATACACATCTCAAAGCATTTAAAACTACAAATTTTCTAAAGTAAATGCCCTAAGAAAACTAGAGGACAGTCCTATTTCCTTATTTTCAATAGCAGGAATTAAGTATCTTAGTTTTATTTGCCTTTTTGTGCAACAATACTGGAGACAAAGAAAAATTTGAAATATGTATTTTTTGAAAATTTAAAATATGTACAAGAAAATATTTCATCCATTAAAAGAACAACTGATATGAAAATTAGTTGCAGAATTAAGAGGTTTTATAAATTGTCAACACCATGAGAAATTAAGGAAAACATTAGAGGAGATTGAGGTTGAATAGAAATGATTTTGAATCTAAAACATAGAGGTTCAAATGGGATAAGCCAACGTCATCTACTATCCATCCATCAATAAATAGAGAACGGAAAATTAAGCAAAAGGAAATGGAGCAGTAAGAAACCTGTTCAAAACTAAATCATGTCACTAATCTTCAGATGGGAAAATTCCCTGAGCATTAACCAGCATAAATTTTAGAAGACATAACAAAAAATAATCCTAAAGAAAGTGATCATAGTTGTTCCTGTTGCAAAAATTTTGAAGTGAGAGGCAAGAATCCTGTTCATGGCAGTTCACTGAACAGCGGCTGACAGCAGAGACAGCTGAGTAATGCTTTCAATGCTTTGAGTTGAAATCATCTCAACCTAGATTTTCCCAGATAGTTCAAACTTGAAGAAGAAGTAAAACTTTTCAGATAAGCACAAGTCCAAATATTATTGATCAAACACTTTTCCTTTAAAAAGAAGAAAAGGTAGAAAGAGAAGGAAGCCAACACACTAAAAAACGGTTCAAGAGCAAGGAAATAGAGGGAATCAAAATAACTCCTCCAAAACCATTAGAGAGAACTCTGAGGATGAGAGTTGAGCAAGACATTTATTTCTTTGTTATACCAGAAATTCAAACATTCTCTTTGAGAAGAAAGTAAACATGATGGCAAGTACATAGATGGTGATTTAGAAAGTAAAGGGTCTCAATGGTAAGATGAAGAAATGTACTATTTGACCGAAGAAAAAGACAACTAGAAACCCAAAGAAAAAAATTCTACATTGAAATCATGGTTAAATGATTAAACTATGAACCAAAATAAAATACATCATGATGTTGGCAATTTATGGGACATAAGAAAAGAAAAGAGGTGCAAAAAACCAGAAACTTGGAATAATCTTCCAGCAATACGTGTTCATGAGTTACAGAAAGATTTTGTTGACAATGTACAAATAATGCTATATCCAATGTCTAGGAAATGGTTCAACAGATGAGTAGAAATTCCAAATTTCTTATTTAGTTATGCTCAGATTCAAAAGACACTCAATAAGTATTGGATTAATTATTCTAATGATATGGTAGAAATAAAAATTAGTAAGTAACAAACACTGGAAAAGATGAGGGAAGAAGAAGAGGGGACAGTGTATCTCCTCTGTCCTGGTGATTAGATACTGGAGTTCATCTAAGTGATTAAATAAAAGAACAGTTGTATGAAAACAGTATATAGTGTTGTGAGGATAAATTCCAGAAACGTGACCACAAATGCTTATAATACATAACTTACAAGAACTGGGCTTTGCAAGAGAAGGGGTCATTTCACTTTAATTTTATGTTACTTATTGTCTGAATTTATTTCGAATACCCATAATGTTTTCTAAATTATATATTTTTAAAAGGTACAATTTTAGAAGAAAAGACATATGTCACCTTTTATTAGCTCAAATCCTCACATAAATCTTGTCTTTTAGTTCAGGCAATGTTCTTTGTCTCACAGATGGTCTTAGCTGGAGTGATCTCTGTGGATTTACTTTCCCTGTTATTTGTAAAATTGTAGTTGATTTTATTATCCATATGATATTCACTATACAAAGACCGTTGAGACCTATTCCTGTTTGAGTACAGTGTCATGAAACATATCTTCATCTCTGCAGATAAATCGTCTCTTTTCTTTTGACAGAAAATAAAAATTATGAGACCCTTAGCTATACAGAAACTTAAAAGTTAAAGGAATTGCTCACTTACAGTTATTAATTCACCTATGTTCCTAAACTTTTAGTTCTCTTTTATTCTACTTTTATTCTTCTTATTCCTGTTGATGGATTAGGCATTTTGAAAGCTTCCTCAAATATTTGAATTTGTAAAAATTTTTACTGATGTTAAATATAGCACAAATGATTCATTTCACTATTATAACAGATGTTTTCACTTTTCACAGTTGTGCCCGTATCTCCCCCTAATACATTTTAAATTTCTTAATCATGCCAATTAAATATAATATATTATTTCCCCATTCCCCTATCAGAATGCTGCATTTGTAGCAGGTGCCCAATAAATGTTTCCACGTTGGACTGACTTAATCATAGTTACCACAGTTTTTCAATTTATGGTGAGCAGTAAAAATTTTTTCCCAAGTTACAAATAAACAAAAGGAAAGTGTTTTACCTCTTAGCTACTTTTATATGTGCTAATAAAATTCTTCTATAGGAAACAAAGCAAATATAAAAGACTAAATTGTGATTCATAAACAAAGAAATATTGCAGTCACATTTCACTGGATCACTTTAAATGCAATTTTCACTTTTAGAAGTGAATACATAATCTGGACAATAAAAAACCCTTATGAACAAATCCATCCTGAATCATACACAGTAGTAAGATACGTATTTTTCTCTACAAACTCCTGCATTTATGTATTTATTTTTTGAGACATGGTCTTACTGTGTAGTGCAGGCTGGCCTTGAACCCACTTATGTAGCCCGGGCTGGCCTCAAACTCATGGTGATCTCCCTGCCTCACACTCCTTCATGCTGGGATTGTAGGGATGCACCACCACACCCTGCCCTGTGTGTGTGCCTTTAACAAATATTTGGAACTAAGTAGAGATAAGGGAACCAAAATTCTGAAATCCTTTTGAGAAAAATCAATTCCTACATCTTTAATTTACAGCTCAATCTGCTAAACAGTCAGCCCATCAAAAATGGAACTTCCTATTCAGGGGTCGTTGAGCAGTGATGGCTTCTTATTGTACCACTGTCACAGAAATACTTTGAAAAATAACCTTGTGCCACTAATTCACACTGAATCATCACTATTTCATGATCACTCAGAAGCTTCAGTTTTCTCAGAAGTAGGAAAACTAATGTTCCTTAGCAGGCTGAATATTTAATTTGACCAAGAGAGCTTTTTTGGTGGATACATAGGAAGTACTGTGTCCATGGTGTGATATACACACTGCTGCATCTATCCTCAAACTTTGTTTACATGAGCTTGAAAACTTTTTCACTGTGCAGTTAGCTTGTTAGGTCAGGGCATCCTAGGCAAAATGCTAACTAGAAAATAGCTTAGCAGTAATAGCACATTCAAACATCAACAGCCATTGACATAGGCACATGTATAAGAAAATATGCATCTAACAATCTGTAGATATTCAGAGCAAGAAAAAGGATAGGATATTTCCCTAGAGTGTGGAGGTCTGCATAAGTCCAAGAGTACAGAGGAAAGTTGCAAAACGAAGAAATCATGGGAGACTTTGAAAAGCAGGGGAAAACTGGGAAAGAATTGGAGCTGAGAAGAGTGAGAAATCACCTTAATATGTAAATTCCACCCCTTTTTCTGAGGCCTGCCATACATCCTGAAATAGAAAATGGAAACTGAAAGAAAAACTGATCATAAAAAGCAGTAGATTTTTATTAGAAAATGTGGATTATTCTAGAGAGTAAACTAAATTACAAATATGTGTGACAATCGTTTCATTCTTGAAGAAATACTGCTTGACCAGACCAAGACAACTTCTTGAATGGAAAGGGTTGATGCAGAATGATCACCTTTGGGTGAACTCCTTAAGAAAATGAAACCTGAAATTGGTTCTTCCAAAAGAACGCTTAACTGTGAGGACAATTATGAGCAATGATTCCAACTATCGCTGCATGTTAGGATTCCCAAGATTCAACTTCCAACTGAGATTCTCATTTAGCTGAGCTGAAATGAGACCCAGGCATCAACATGTTTAAGGCTCCCAGAGTGATGAGTGATTCTAATGTGCCCTTAGGGTTGTAAACCACAGTCAAAGCCTGAATGTAAGCTTTGGAATGCTTCGAAACTGCTGCTTCAGGTCTCTGCTTGCCTGTAATTCTTGTTCTTCCTCTTGTCAGTTTACCACAAACTATTGGAGTCCCACTACCTGCTACAGTTTATATTTGAGTATCTACCAAAAGTCTACATGTTAAAAGCTTGGTCACCAGAATGGCACAATTGGGAGGAGTTAGAACTTTCTGGAGATATAGTTGAAGCTAAAACAGTAGCTATTATCTAGGAAGTGTGAGCCCATTAACAATTATCAGTCGGCATATAAGCACCACAGATATTCATTTTGCAAAGAGGGAGGGACTCAGACACATAAATAGCAAATTTGAGATGGAAGGGAAATGAGAAAACTGGGACAAGGGAGACAATCCAATGTGCCGTAACAAATTTTTAGCCCTGAGTACTTAGCAGGTAAGAATACTGTGAAGGAAAGGGTTGCAAGCAGAGCTGGGGTCACCAGAGAGCTATACACACCTTAAACATGATCATATGCAAGCTCATTCTTACTGACTTTGCTGGCATTGCTCAAATGTTCATTCTTAGGAATACTTCTAACTGTAATCTTTAAATAATCAATGAACTTGTTCTAATTCACAAAGACTCTTTACTTATTGATAGTCTCCAAATGCATTATTCTCCTCAAATATAGAGAACAGGATAAAGTTGGTGTCACTTTGATCAAGATTTACTAAGTTCTATTAAATTTCATATGCACATAGCCAAGGAGGCAAACACTAGAATATGTATGCTTAAAATCCCCATGTAAATATCAGACTAAGAATCTTACGTAACAAAGAATTTATAGCTTAGTAATCCCCACTGGTAAATCTATATAAAAAAATAGTATAAGCAAAATGTAGCAAGTATAAAATAAAGAAAAATGCTATGAAACTGGTAGATTTTTATTAATATCATGAAATACAGGGTTTCTGTTACCATTGCTCCCTAATTTCAAGTTTCATAGATATTTAAAAATAAACATCAAATTCCAGGCCATCTTATGAAAATAGTAATATTTTACTAGAAATGCCAGTGGGTTGAATTTTTACCATTTTTCACTGGTAGACAAAAACCCTCTGTGCCAAGTGAACCATCTATCATGACAAAGGGGTTTATGGTCCATCCTGAAGATGTCCAGAAGGACCACCTGGTGTCAAAGAATTTCCATTTTCAAACATTGCACAAATGTAAAAAGAAACCATTGAGTTTGGAGGTAGAACTGCTGTCACTCTCAGTGTCCTAACGGCTTTCTCCAGGTAAAGACTTGTATGGAAATTGTTTTAGTACCATTCTTAATGAGACTAAGCACCTCTGAGGAGTTGATCTCTTGTGACTCAGATTTATTTACTGGGAACTAGGAGAGTCTTCAGGGGAGAAAAAGCAGTGGTAGGAATATATACTCTGCAAAAAAAAAAAAAAAAACGTGTGTTTTCAACACACTGAACTTATTCAGTCATGGGAATTTATTTGCAATATTTATTTTCTGACTTTTAATTTAAGCACTTCCATAGCCAGCCCTTGGTAATTTTGCATAGGGAGCCCATGGGGGCAAACTCGCTGGTTCACTTCTTCCAGAAAGTGCCTCGCAGACCCCAGTATTCTCTCATTCCTCTCCCTCGCCTCATTAAAATGTATCTGTCCTGTATTTTATGCCTCTGGGTCTGAGTTCTGTTATATAATTTGACTATTTTTTTTTCTATTTTGACTTAAGGTGTAGCTGATTCAATGTGTGAAGTCCACTGGAGAACCTGTTTTGCATTTTTCAACCAGGGTCATAAATTCCTGAGCTGAAAGTAGTAAAGAATACATGGCAGAAATTTTACACACAATGAAAGGTCACAGAGATGTCTTTGAAGATTTTTTTCTCAAACGAAATAGTTTTCCCATCTCTCTCAAACAGGAGCGGAAAGGAGGCAGCCTGTGGCATGGTTGGCACCCAGATAAGCCTTAGACAGTGCTCAGTAAGTGTTCATTTAACTACACGAACCTTTCCTTAACAAAATGAAGAAGAAGGGAGAAGAGGGCAAAGAACCACTTCCACTGTAAATATGAGACCACAGGAGGAAGTCTAAGAAGTCACATTCAGGGAAGTAGGAAAGGAGTCAAGATAGAACCGACTCACAGCAGGAAGTGGGCAGAAATTTCCAAGGAGATATAGGACTGTTGATATTACCTGTCTTATAGCCCTGGAAAGCAAGAACCCGAGAGCAGAAAATTGTTGACTGATTATTAGGAACTCATTGTCTTCTAGAGACCATTCTTTAGTGACGGGTACAGGAAGCAGATTGTAAAATCCGGAAATCGGATAAAATAGGAGAATGAGGCCAATGGTCCGTTCAGACTATTCTTAGAAGGAGATTGGCTTCCAGGAAGACAAAAAGAAACGACTGTGCAAAGTGCTGACATGAACAAGAAAGAGCAATCACAGCAGGGAGGAGAGATCAGGCAGTGTTTCCACCCTGAGGAAAAGAACCCAGTTGAGTGAGAGGTAGAAACTGAAAATAAGGAAGTTGAGATCCAAAGAGGGACAGACACTGAGGATTAGTTTTAGAAATAATAGAGCGAACTATATAATTTAAAGAAATAAATAAGGAGAAAAATTTTAGCTTAAACTTTGAGAGGTGAGAGAAGAAGGGAGTGAACCACTCATCCATAAAACATAAATCAAGGTCATTCTCATAGTGTGGACTGGAGCTGGGGAGATTGAGCAGAACAGGAAATCTTTAGAAAAAAATACTAATACACACAAATTTAAAGAGCTATAAAGTCAAAATGAATATTTGCACAATGTAATGATTAAATTCCTTACAGAGAGTTGATACATGTAAAACATATCTCACTTCTTTCTAATCAACCAGCAAAGTAATCCCAGTCCCAACCACTTGGCAGGCTGAGGCAGGAGGATCATAAATTAGAGCCTAGCTTCAAAAACTTAGCAAAGATACTGTCTCAAAAAAAGGATGGGGGGCGCTGGGATATATCTCAGTGGTATAACACCTGCAAGGCAGGAACAAAGGTCTGGGTTAATCCCACTTGTCTAAATTCATTCTAGTTAAACATTGGAAAGTTAACTTAATGGAAGCAAGAAGGGTTTCTAGTACCACCTGGTGTAAAAAAGATTTAGGAAAAGTTCTCTACTGATCTCTAATTGCTAAAAGGGGGAAAGGAAAGGAGGGAAGAAAGATGTAATTACTTAGCCTCTGAGCTCTACCCAGATAAGAAGGAAGAAATTGCTAAGGGAACCCTTTTAGAAGAATAAGAGAAACAAATCATTTTTATTGCTCTAACACAACAAATGCCACCTGCTACTGAAACGTCAGTGGAGACACAACACACTCTGAAATCTTCAGACAGTATGAAGGTAAAGCAGGAACCTCAGGGTGCCCGCTGCTCAACAGGAACGACCGAGAATGTTGCTGAGTCAAGAGAAGTTTGGCAGCCCATGAAATCTGTGAACCAGGAGGCTGAGAAGCATGGCACCGAAATGGTTGTTCCCAAGGGTCATAGGGTCACAGGGCAAATGAATTGATCTATGATCCACATGCAGGATTGTGGACTGACATGATAAGCTTGTTATACTTAGAATATTGTGACTACAGATATCCTCGGGGGCTTCATCAGAATTATTCCCAATCTCCTTCACTCCTCCTACCTTGGCTTGCTCGTCCTCTTTCCCAGCCAAGAAGCTTGCTTGATGACTCCCATTGCTCCTCATTATTTCTGGGCTTCTTCATTAGTGCTCCAGACTTTTATTTTAGCTACATATTTATCATGTTTATTTACTTTATTTCAGAACATATTTTCTTGGTTATCATCTCAGACATATTATGATTAAGTTCATGCTTATCCCCTCCTGTTCTAAGTGTCTCACTTATTTTCAAACTCAAATTTCCCAGGCTTCAGAAACCTTTGAGTACAAATTTACATGATTAGCATTCAAATTTACTTCATGCCTGCAAAGGCAGGACTTTATATTCTTTGATTTTCACCAGTTCTTGCAAGCATTTGCAGAGTATCCAGAAAGCACCTCACATCTCCAAAACCTGCATTGTAGCACAGAGAAAAAGAATGCCAGTGCACCTTTCCCCCAGTCTACAGCAGACGCTTTCCCCTAGAGAAAAGAGTAACATTGATTTTTCACACCATATTTCATGAAAATGAGTGAAATGAGTGAAAACGAGTTGTCCCTGTCACTCAGTTCTCCTTATTTTAAAGCTTCTGTGATGGTTAATCTTGACTGACAAAGTGATTGACTTGAAAAATGACTGGTCTGGGTTTGTCATGGATATGGCCTAGGGGACTATATCTTGTCCCTGGCCCTTTCCAGATCTTTCGCTGTTCTCTGCTTCCTAGCTTTCATGAAGAGCATTTCCTTGCAGCCAGTCCAGTTACATGGACTGAAGCCTCTGAAACCATCTGTCAAAATAAACTGTCACTCCTTTAAATTACTTATGTCAGCAACTTTGCCCCAGCAACACAAAGGTGGCAAATACAGGCTCAGACTGAACCCTTTATTAGACCACGAGTCCTGTGCCACATCATCCTCTCCTTGCCCCAAATACCATGTTCATTCCAAAATCACATGGGCAGCACATTTTTTCCTCCATCTAAGTTAAATCATATAAATACTTGCTCAAGGTAACTGTTCTAAGCAAAATCTCCATGTGGCTGCTATCCCATTTTGGCACAAGCCAAGCTGTGTCCTGTACGTTAGTGACACCCAGACTTCATTCACCTAAACAATAAAACTGAATGCTGCTTTTGTAATATTCCATATAGGGGTTTGCAAGAGCCAATTATTAAGTTTTTGGGAATTTTGTGAGCCAAATACCTTTGCTTCTACAGCTCGAATGCAGTCATTATAAAAGTATTTACACCACATAAAGTGGCACATTCTCAAATCAGTATTTCCTCCTACTCCAGGAGCCAACTATTAAATATTTATCAGCACACCACTGGATAAATTCACTATGTTCAGGCAGAATGGTTCACTTCATTAAAACTCAGATTTTCAGAAAATCTCTCAGCTGCTGGTCTTGACTTTTCTCCATGTCATGTCAACTCATCCATATCAAATCACTGAATATTTTAAGATTTGTATTAGTTTTATTGCCAGCTGTAAATGCAAGATGTTCTAATATGTTACTGGCATTCTGAATAAAAATAAGAATGTATGAGTTAATCCGTGTAATACACTTAATAGAATGCTTTGGGCAGTAGACAATATTCAGTAAATACTGCTAATTTTATCTCTGTTGTTCTTAGTAGCAGCTTTTCATCAGTTTATCTTCAGTTGTATAAAGTAAATCTTCATTCTCTTCTTCAATATGCCAAACTCTGCATTTCTCCAAAGTTGTTCCCTGAAATGTTCTTTGATCTTTCTTTCCTTTAGTGAGTATTTTCAGAACCAGAGCAAAGCATACCTTACTCAAGAGAATTTTCTGAATAATTCCAGACCACAAATATCCCTCCAGTTTCTGAATCCCTCTAGTGTGTCATTCTTACTAACACCTGCCTACCACTTATGAATTAGCACCACTAATGTTGCTCGGCAGTGTTTTTTAAAGTATATTTATTTTCCACGATAAATTACAAGGTCCTCAAGAACAAGCAATATAACACCAACCTTTAGAGATCATTTCATTCTCTTACTTTCATACCTGTGGCCTCCGTCTATTCTCACCTATTCTCAGCAGACTATTGTTCATTAGTGGATATGCTGTCTCTGGTATTCCCTCTCCATGAGCATAATACCAGCCTAACACAGGGCCATGACCACTGCATCCCCTAATATCCATTCTACATTTTGCTTAGGGGAAAGAGAACTCCATGGCAGAGACTTCTACCTCTTTCCAAGCTGCAACCCTTGTGGCACATCTTTCTTTTCTTTCATATCTAAGAACAAATTAAAAATCATTAAAATATGAAGCAGTTTTCATTTATTTTTATTACTTCATAATTCTAGCGATTTATAACTCATTTAAGCATTGCCCATAAATTTCAAAATTATGTGGCAATAAAAGTAATTAAAAAACAGAAGTTAAAACAATGCCAATGGCAAATCCTTTCTGAACATAATATGAACATTGTCAGCAGAATAGATGCCCAAGCTCAGAAGGGGTGAAATGCATGTTGCACTGGGATTTGGATGTCATGAATATGTAGACAAAGTCCATACCCAATGAGACAGAGATACAATTTGCTTTCACAGCTGAAAAGTCCTATGTGACCATAAAGGACCTGACCCTTAACAGCAGGAAAGCTAAGCACACTGATTAGCTGCAGGTCTATTCTGAGTGCATTTGAGCATTTGTTCCCTGGGTCTTTTCAGAACTGAATACTGAATCCCTCAGTCTGTTCTCCATTCAAACCCAGATGAGAAGAGGTTTATGGAAATTTTCAGGGTCCAAGAAGGAGACGATGTTGCATTTCATTCAACCATTCTAGAAATAAAAGATACAATTCAGCCCTTTGTTGCTTCGAGGGAAAAAAAAAAAAGCATTTCCCAAAAAATGTGTCATTTCTACTATGTATATGAGAGTGAGTGTGTGAGCATGAGTGCGTGTGGCTGCTGGAATTTAATTCTCTGATAAAGTATTGCTGGTCATTATTGCAGTCTTCAAGCTATAAACAACTAGATACAAAGACCATCAGCTTCAAATCATTTTCCTTTGACCAGAATTACTCTTTGCAGCTAAAAACTTATTTTCAAAACATATTTACATCTAGACCAAGATAAACTCAGAATAGAAAAGCCACGATCTCCTCTTAGATGTCTAATCCATTCATCACAAGAAGTAGCAGCAACACTGGATTTTACTACACCGAGGAAGACAAGATGTTTTTGAAGTGTCTTGATGTTTTCATGATTCTAATAATGCCTACAATCCTGTTTAATACAGTCTGAACATCTTTAATTTAAATACACAGACTATAAACTGATTTATATTTTGAAATGTTTTGAATGATGCTATGCAGGATGCTCAAAGTTTTTCAAATCTTGGAGGGGTTCCAATTTCAAATTTTTGGATAAGGGATGTTCAACCACTCATGCCTATGCAAATATTCTAAAATCCAAAAAACTCCAAATCTGAAACATTTCTGGTCCCAGGCATTTCTCATCAGGAATATTCAACCTTTTAACAATACAGATGATTCTAGAAATCATAGTTTCATGTACAGTTTTCTAAAGTAAGCATTAAGGCAGTGAGGCCTTCTCTTAACTAACCAAGCAGCCCCTCACACAGCATTGGTTTCAATGATGGGAACATCATTGTTAGCAGTAATGATCATTTGAATCAAGGGTTGCAGAATGTAGTTTAAAACGATCAGTTTTCAGACAGATTGGTGGAGAATGAAAGACGTCACCTGACTTGCATTTTCTGTCTAATAATGTAGCAGGAGAAAATCAATAAATACAAATCTTTAGTTAAGTGAATTGTATTGTCTGAATCCTTGGAATTAAGATTCTTCTAAGTAAAAGTCAAGTATTTTTTCAGGCATTCGTCACTGCAAAGTATGTAGTACTCAGTTTTTACCTGCAAAATTCGTAACTGTGAGTGACAGCACGATTGAATTTTCATGCATTGGAATAGTGTTGATCCTCAAAAAGGGAGAGTTTACTATTCATGTTGTAATCTATGGTAACGATTTGAAATATTCAGATTAAACTTCAGGTTGAGCACAGCTTCTCCACAAAATGACCCTGGCAGCTATCTCTGAACTTCTCAATACAAAACACCACCCTTTGTGTAAGCTGCTCCTTTAGCCCAGCAAAACCTTAAAAAGGCTAGGAAACAGAGTACATGATTTTTCTCTTCCAATTTAAAGCATTGACTCCAGTCACCATAAGAAGCAAAAATGCTAGGTAGTATTTACTTCAGGACATCAGCCTTTAGAAAAGAAAGCCTACATTAATTTAAAACAAATGAAGAAGAAGCAGAAGGAGGAAGAAATAAAGAAAAAAAAGAAATAAAGAATCACAATGAAAGCTGTTTTTAAAATTAGCTCAGTTGTTCATGTATCTCATGCAAACACAGGAAAAGAAAATCCCCAAAGGCAGAAGCCTGTTATCAAAGTAAAAGCTAAAATTGCATTTTAACATCCTTGGATTCAATCTATATGTTTTGCTTTTTTTCTGCTCTTTTTATTCATGGACTCTTTACAACTTCACTCAAAATACGTTACCCAGTCATTGACTCTGAAAACAGAACTTTTCAAAGCCTTACAACTGCACTAAAGAAGCAATTCTAAAAATTCAATACAGAGATGAGAAGATACATCCCTTTCGTAAAACTCTATTAGCTAGTGATGGTGCTGGAAAGTGAGGTAGAATTAGTGTTTTACTTCATCTGCTGATAGCTACAGTTTGTGGGGGAAACCTTTTACTGCCAGAAAGAATGAAAGACAAAACAATTTAAACCTGTATACAAATGAGGTATACAAGAGAAGATCTCTTAAAGTTAGCAAAACATGAGGAACTTTTGAATTTTCCTACTTCACAGTGTGTCTTGGTTACTTTTTTCTCGTTGCTGAGACAAAATACCTGATACCCAAACTGAGGGAAGGAAAGGTTTATTTCTTACAGTTCTTGGATCTTTCCGTCCATACTCAGCTGGCTCCAAGGCAGCATGGCATGGCACGGGGGTGGGGGGAGCCATTCATAATGGCCGCAAAATAGCAAGATGCGAACCAGGCAAGAGAGAGAAGACATGCCTTCTCCCCACCCTTACACTGTATGTCGGCTCTGCCCCTTGGGTGGGCACAACACTCACATTGTCAATCCCAGTGCCAGAAAGCAAACCAGTCATGAATCCTAGACTCAGCCACATCTGTGCCATGATTACATGAGACTTGGTGGGGCCACAGGAATATAAACCATAACACAGAGCAAAGTTTGAGCTCATAATAATCCTACCAGCACTCCTGGTGTCACTGTTGCTCAGAAGTTCTACAATTTAAAACAGAATATCAAAATTTCACTCTATGAGCATTTTATTAAATGCCTGCCTTGTCCTGTTATTATGCTCCATGATCTAGAAAGGAGACAGGATTTAAAGCAAACACATATAAATCCAAATAATATGCTGTATTTATATTATGCATGTGGCACCTTAGATGAAGATTAGAGAACAAATAAATGAATATACACATTCTTTGGACCTAATTCAGTTTTAATTAATTTTTGCATAAACTGACTATTCTGAACACTAAAAGGAATTATGGTTAATTTAAAAATGGAAATTTTGTCCTAATTATTATCTAAATGAGTTCAAGAAAGGAGGGATATCAACATACCTTAGTATTATCCATTTTTGGCATTAACCAAGTAGTCTGACTGATATTGAGACTATCTATAAGATAGCTTAATACTTTTACCTAAAAGACAGTAATTCTTGGGGGAAAACTCATTCTCAATAATTTTTTCAATGCCATTTGATTTTTTTAATTCCTCCAAATACAGAAATGAGGGTGTTTGCTTTTAGGGGAAGTGATTTATTCTTTTTTAATACTGTAATTTCCAATAACCTCTACTGAGAGTGTGATCTACTTAATAATTTTAATTAATATTAATACAGTTACTACTGAGTCTTTAGATTCAATCAATACTCTCAACTATTATGTTTTCATAAAGTCACTCTTATTGATTCCATTTGAACTCCACCACTATGAATAGTATACAATCATTTATGCATGTTTTATTTGCATCCAAGTCTATGGTGTTGCATGTATAGATCCACATATGTAATTTTCAAATCATATATATAATTTCCAAAATATATAATTTAAATAAGATTGCCTATGCCTTCCTACATTATAACTTTTTCAATGATATTGCATAGCAATACATAACATCCAAGGATTGTAAAATAGAATATTGTAAAAATTGTTACCATGTATTCAGTATATTTGACAAATTTAACTAAGTTGTTTGCTATATACACAAACTTATTCAACAAATATTTATTATATTCTTACCACGGATGAATACCACTAGGTATGCTTGTCTGTGCAAAGTCTTTTCTGCTGCAGAGAAATTCAGTGACTTTTTTTTCTGTGTATGAAATGTGAATGCAGAGATTACTCTGATTTCTGATTACCAAAGTGTCCCCTGAGGAGCAGTGTCTCCGTGCCCATATAATCCTTCAGTAAGCATTCCAAAGTTCCTCCAAATAAACACAGAATCAGAGGAGGAGG
Source organism: Dasyprocta punctata (assembly GCA_004363535.1). Classification (NCBI taxonomy): domain Eukaryota; kingdom Metazoa; phylum Chordata; class Mammalia; order Rodentia; family Dasyproctidae; genus Dasyprocta; species Dasyprocta punctata. The sequence continues at coordinate 7,579 of RJWM01000370.1, read as the reverse complement.
GTGAGGAGAAGGAGATGGAAAAGGAGACAGAGAAGGAGGAAAACAAGAAGTCTCTGCAATCACAGCTTCAAGATAACTCTCTTTCCTCTCCTCCCTACATTTCAATAAGAATTTTTTCCTTGGCCATTTCTAAACAAAACAACCTGGCCCACTGACTGATAGTGATGACTTGAAGATTCTCCAGTTTCTAGCTTTACTGTCTCTAATTGGCCACAGAAAACCCATTTTGAAAATGCGTGACACCTTATGGAGTGGTACAGTGTGGTACTCAGCATGACCCTGCTTATGAAGTGCTAGACTGAAGGTGTCACAGTATATTAGATGACTGATACTTCTGCATAGGCATTTTTAAGACCTAAAGTCAAACTCCTCCCTTTTTACTTCAGTAAAAGACACTCAGAAACACTCAGAGAGGTTAAAGTATATCATTAAAAAGTTTAACGTGTTCAAAAAGTCCAGCTGCTTCTCCCACTGGGAAGACCTTTTTGAAATCCGTGAGTCCCATTCTCAGTTTGGGAGTTACATTTGCCCTTCTTGCCTAGTTCTGCTGCTCTTCTGCACAGAAGAGAGGGAAACGTCATGGACCCAAAAACTCAACTGCATGGTAGTGTGGGGGTAATCGCAGTAAGTACAGCATGGTGGGAAAATACTTTCTACTCCCCATCTCAACTACCCTCCCTCATACACACTGACTTCAAGAAGCCAAGGCAGTAGACATGGATGCCCGCAGACATTAGGACACCTCCTGACAAAAAAGAAACATTCTATGGCAGTAATACAAATCTACTGTTTCTCCTTATACAAGGGAACCAGAAGTAGCTCTAGGAGTGACGCCTCAGGAACAAAGAAATTGAACCTTTGGCTGGAATGCAGCACCTTCCAGGGGTGGGAGGGGTAGGATACACAGAGAGTGCCATCTTAACAGGGAGCTAGAGAGATGCTTTCTGTAGCAAGCGCCTAAGAATACCACAGAGCATTCTTCAGCCTCCCGGGTCAACTTGGCTCCAGACCTGAGTTACAGTGAGGATGGATGAGGACTGACCAGCAAACTCTGGGGGCTGGAAGAGCTTAGATGGGGCTCCCCTGGGCCTGAGAGAGGACATAGTGTCAAGGTGGAGATGCAGTGAAACATCATACAGATTTTATTTTTTTAATGGAGTTGTGACATTTTTGTACTTCAAGCTGAAGAAATAGTTTTTATGGAATACTACAAATTTCTCATGTGTCCCTGATAAAGCTTCAACTGATGCTCTGGAGAGTCAGAAACACATGTGTGTCTGTGTGTTTATATTCACACAGCTATCTTATAATTAAATAATAAATTATAAATATATAGAGGAACATACGGATTACCTATAATTATCATCAGGATTATAAGGTGTCTTCAGTGGACTCAAATTAGAAACATGAAATACATGCATATGTGTACATACAGAATTTAACTACACTACTTTGTGATTTAAAGTTATTTAAAGAGTAATATTGTCGGGGAGGATCCAACAAGAAGCCAACTAGCCAGCCTTTCTGGTAAGCCAAGCAAGCCACACATCTTCCAGGAAGAGAAAAGTCAGTGCCTCCCATGAGCCTACCAGCGCAGCAAGCTGAGAATCCAGCTGTCCCCTCCACCACCCCAATAAATAACCCATTGATTCGGAGGACAGGCTGAGTTAAGGTACATAAAGCAACTAAATGCTTGTATTGTTTGGTTGATTTTGCAGGCCTGGGGCCAGCAGTCTTAGCATCTGTTGGGAGAATGACAGTATACAATATAGCAAATATGGGGGTTTTCCTTCTATCTTGTCTTTGAAATCCAATGTTGTTCTGATTTTTTTGCTTTATTCAATATTCTGTTTTAATTGGTTTATTCTCTTTTGTTTTTGGTTTGATTTTGCTATACCTGATGGAATGGACAACTATTGTGAAGATAACAAGATATGCTATGGTAGCCACTATTGTTTTCCTAGTATCCTGCTTTGCAGTTCTCTACCAATTTTGCTACTTTGTTTTGATTAGCTTTGTTCTGTTTTGTTTTGTTGCATTTTACTATCTCTAAAAACAAAAACAAAAACAAACAAACAAACAAACAAAAAAAAAACCCAGAATTGTGCTGTTCTGTTCTGGAATGGTACAGATTTTGTGAGGGAAAATTTTTAAAACTCAAAAAAACACAAAAAAATGGGCAAACACAAGATAAAACAATCAAAGTTTAAAAATTAAAATGGATCAAAACCAAAACATTTCATTTTGTTCTATTTTTTTAGAATCAACTCCACCTGTCTTTATTTAGACTTCATTTGAAATGGAAATTACAAACGTGTCCAACATCATAAGCTGGAAACAACTCAAGTATTCATCACTCTGTTCTCTCCTGGTTGTCACTGTACTAGACCTGCATTTGAAAAATATGCAGTGATGATTGGAAATAATCACTACTAACCAATTTAGAAAATAAAACTACTAATGAAATAGTTCCAAAGAAATAAAGTAGGCATATTTGGTTGAAAATAAATTATACACTAAAATACAAATATAAACTAAAATAAGTTCTATCATTCTATTTTAATGTTTTGCATACTATTTTTCTGTATTATATTATTTGTGGATCTCAAATATGCTTAAAAACACCAGAATAAAAAAGACCCTAACACCTCAAAAAAAAAAAAAAAAAAAGAGTAATATGGTCAGAAAGATTCACGCCACACAATAGAATTCTTTCTACTCTAAGCTTCAAAAGTCATAGCATAATCATGCTAATTTGTTTCTTTTTTTGCAAAAAATATTCTAAAATATAACCAAAACTCATAAAGTTATATTTTAGATGTAAACAAATGTGGAAGGCAGGTCATTACAAAAGTACCAACCAAAGCACAGGATTGAAAAAAATTTTTTTCTTTAAAAGCACTTAAAAATATGTAATTAATTCATACTTTTAAAATTAGCAAAAATGCTTCAGTAATCTGAACTATTTAAAAGAAAATACAATGGAGTCTTGGTGAGGTCCACATCTCTGGATTCAACCAAACATGGGTTAAAATTTGGGGAATACCTGGGGAATGGGATCTGTATGAACATGTACAGACTTCTGTTTCCTTTGTTATTCCCATATTCCCTAAATGATACCATACACTGCAGCATTTATACTATAGTAGGAAATGCAAGTAACCTAGAGATGATTGCATGTATGTGAACAATGTGTGTCGGGTAAATGCACATGTTACACAATTTTATAAAAGGGTACTGAGCATCCACAAACTGCAGTAAACACAAGGGTCCAAGAACTAGTGTTCAGCAGATCCCAAAAGACAACTACATATAACTTCCTTAAATGTCCCAAATATCAGGGATTTTGCTAATCTCTACTATTATTCAACTTGAATAAATCTTGTTTAAAATACGACCCTGACCATGAAAGACAAGGAGAAACTGAGGGTCTCTCACAGGTTAGAGAAGACAAAGTAGACTCGACAACTGAATGCAATATACAATTCTCAGCTGGATTCTGTGACAGCAGGAAAAAAAAGAACATTAAACAAAAATCTGTTGGTATTCCATCTTATTTTATCTAACAGCATTATGCCAATATTATTTTCTTGGTTTTGATCATTTTAGTTGTTAATGTAAGATATCAATTTTAGGAGAAGCTCAGTTAAGGATACCCAGTAATTCTCTGTACAACTTCACAACTTTTCTGTGTTTAAAGTATATCAAAATTAAAATTTTAATATAAATCTCTAAGTAGAAAGGTCTTTTATTTACTGATGCAATTGAGTGGACTTTATCTAGAAATGAAATACTTTTCTGCAGCATGCCTAAGGGAAGATCTTGTGATAATAAGAAAAATAATTACCACATTTATTTGATGACATCATTTGATAAATAAAAGTATATTTTTATTTTGGTAAAAAATAAAGCTACTGAAAAACCCAGCAAATAATGATTTCCAAAATTGGGATAGTAATGATGATTGAAGCTAGTTCATTGCAATTTGTATCCTTTACCTTATTATACTAGGACATAATTACCATGCTTTCCCTCCAGAATAATTTTTGATTCTGAGATTTTAGATTAAAAAATTCTTTTACAGATTCCATTCCATAGAGTTCTTTGGGAACTTGTCATAATATTATAAATGGCTGCAGAATCAGGAAATATGAGTTAAAGGAGTCCTACCTAAGGAGGGTGGTTAAAGTAATGACTATGAATTTCTGTAAGATACAGTTGCATTTTATCTTTTTTAATTTTAAAGATAGCAAAATCCAACAAAACAAAATAGAATGAAGCCAATCAAAACAAAGCAGCAAAACTGGTAGAGAACTTTGAAGCAGGATACTAGGAAAACAACAATAGCTATCATAGTTTATCTTGTTATCTTCACAATAGTTGTCCATTCCATCAGGTATAGCAAAATCAAACCAAAAACAAAAGAGAATAAAACCAACCAAAGCAGAACATTGAATAAATCAAAACAATTAATCAGAGCGAAGTAAAACAGTGAGAACAATATTGGATTTCAAAGAAAAGATAGAAGGAAAACCCCCATATTTTCTATATTGCATACTATCAGACTGCTGGCCCCAGGCCTGCAAGATCAACCAAACAATACAAGCATAGTTGCTTTATGTACCTTAGTTGCTATCGACTCAGCCTGTCCTCTGAAACAGCTGGTTGCTTGCCCAGGGAAGGGTGTTTGACTCTCAACCCACATGCCGGTAGGCTCACGGGAGGAGCTATCTGAGTTTTGTCTTCCTGGAAGCCACATGGCTTGCGTGGCTTACCAGAAAGCCTGGCTAGTTGGCTTCTTGGTAGGTCCTCCTAGTCCCAGCATGGCCAATTCTTGGGAAATAGTTGCATTTTAAGATTATCCCAAGAGAATTTGTTCAATATATTTCCATTTGGAACAGAGTACAGAAGTAAGGGCTGTTTTCAGATTCCTAAATTTTATCTTCTACAAATTATCATAACACCTACATTCATACAAACAAAATATAACATCTAAGAAATAAGAGTGCCTTAACTTTTAAAAATGAACAACTTTATCATTTTAAGGTGCTCATCAAAGCCACTGTCCTTTTGGACGATCTCCACTACATAAATCTACTCACCTTTCAGACCCTCATTTAGTTTCACATCTCTGATAACAGAGGCTTGCAGGAAAACCAAACATATTCCTTCAGGGCATTTAGGTATATAATTTGTCCTTGGAAGGACAAATCAATGAGACTTAGTTTGGCAAAGTGGCTGGTCTTTAACTCAAGAGCAAAGGATCTAGTGTGTGTAGGCTAAGGAGAATTGGAAAGTCTACAAGCATCGGCTTCTTTCCAGGGATAGGGGTAGCACAAAGAGAAATACGGAGACTAAGGAGCTAGCAGAGGGAGAGAAAGCACAGAAACCTTCATCAAGGTGATAATGGTTCCTCTGAAGAAGCCAGGATGCCTGTAAGTTTTTCTGTTTTAAAAAAGGAAAAAACAAATTCACAGCTGCGACTTGGCTTGTTCCAGATTTCTGCTGATGCCAACCAAAAGCTGCTATCTAAAATACTTACACAATTTACTTGAAGTTCTAAGCTCAGATAAAAATGAATGCCAAGGAGAACAGTCATAAAGTCAATCAATGCAGGGTAATAGCTATTGTTGGAGGGAAAATAGCATCAAAATTGTTTTGAAATCATAGAGTATGTCATTGGAAGTTACAGTACAGTGTATTCATTTCCAAGGTAACTCCCTCTCCATAGATAATATCTTCATTTAGAGTCAGACAAAAATAAAGTATTACCAAAAAAAATTATACAGTTGAACTCCTGCACACCTTATTTTTTAGTTGCTTTAAGGTTGTTGGTAGAAGATATAAATCAAATGCGTCTCTGCACACTCTGGCAGCCCCTGCAGGATATTTCTTGTCAGTCTCCCTGCCACCCTTCCTACCTCAGCTGGCTTTCCAACTTCTTGAAACTCTATGAAAGAAACCATTACATCGTCTCAGATTGAAAAGTCTTAATTGGTATAAACAAAATTATAATATGATTTCTACACTTCCTCTTTCCACAGACTTTTTTCCAAAACCCATTTAACTAATTATCCTTCCAAGGATTTGGCCCAAACACAATCACAGCCTTTTTGTCAAAACAGTTTCTCACCCTTTAAGAAATAAGCTGGCAAGAATAGCTTACTTTTAAATTTTATTATATTTTATTTATTTGTATTAGCTTTGGGGGAAGAGCAGATGATACTTTTGGAGTCAAATCCAATCCCATCAGATGGAAACCAAAGCCCACTACTCCAGGTAGGGTGAGATTCACCCACAAGGCCCCATGCTCAGAAGGACTCTGTTTGGTTTACTGCATCACTATCACTATCTGAAAAAATATTAATAATTTTTAGCAGGGTCTCTCCATTTTCATCCTGCCCTGGACTTTGTACTGATTCTATAGTCAGTTTGAAGGAACAATTGAGCTCAGTCTTTAGTCCCCTTCCATAGTCTGTGTAAGTGGATTCTGCCATGCTTAGCCTAAGCACAAACCCCCCCCAAAAAAATAGCCTCTGAGAAAATCACTTTTTAGAATGCTACTGCAAATTTGCCTCTTAGCTGGAACCAACTTTGAAACACAGGTAACATGGAGAGAAGGCAGTGTCTATAGGAAGGTGTTGGAAAACTCATAGAAAATGTTTTGGAGGTTTTAAAGTTAGCTTTGGTAGTGTGTGTGTGTGTGTGTGTCCACCAGCTGGCCTAGCCAAACTGTATTATTATATTACACAATGGTGAAAAAGTGAATGAAAAACATTTAGCCTGACAATCAGACTTTACAAGTTAGAAGAGACCTTGGAAATCATTCAGATCAAGCTTTCACGTTTGTGTGTTACCAGGAATACGATGATTGCAAAGCCCAAAGGCTCTCATGGAGTTAAGAAGTCAGATGGGACCCGAATCTGGGTATTCTGGTCCCCAGTGAGGTCACTCTCCCATAGAAAATGAAGTGTTCCTCATGAAGCTGGTGTGACACAGGCCCAGGCTGATCTTGCCAGGGATAGGACCAGATACATCCTCACCTCTGTACAAAGTCCCCACCCCACCGTGGAGCACCTGAGAGCTTGTCACACCCACTGTGCACACCTTTTGCACATGGTCACTGGGATTTTCCAGGATGCCCCTGACAGTGATAACCACTGCACGATGGCGTGTTCTCATTGAAGGACAGGAGTGGGAAAGCAACTGTAAAGCACATTTTCCAAAGTATTTCTCTGACAAAAGAGATGGAGACTCTTCACTGTATAATAACCCATATTTCTGACTTATTTAAATTTTTTCAGTCCTCAACAGGGATCCTGTCTTTATTTGTACCCATGGGAGGTATACAGTGACATTAAAGAAAAAGACATTTCTCTTTTTAGACACTTTTCATATTTATTATTGATTTTATGGAGTTGGGGGAGCCTATTCTCAGTAGGTGAATTTGGAGAACAAAGGAAGGTTTTATTTCCGGCTGTGTTGTGAAGTTAGAGCTCCCTCCAGTGATCGATCTGGCTGACTGAACATCAAACACCCTTTCCTCCTGCTTCTGGATGCACACAAATAGATATGAGCT